>PVJO010015081.1:0-46225 GCA_004026905.1 Hystrix cristata
CATCTAGACACAAACCATAACAACCCACATGGTATCCACCTCATGATTTTGCCCTAAAACTTTCTCAGAGAAGCAGGCTTGTTGGCAAGTCATTTGGGACCCCTCCTGTCTCTCAGGAGCTATTCCGAGTCCACATTCCTAGTCCTCACTAAATTTTCCTACTCTTAACCTCCATCTCTCCATCGTTCCTTAGAATTTGTTCTTCTATTTTGGGGAACATGAACTTATATCTAACAGTTTGGGAGTTACATTTTTCTCCTGTATCACTATTAGCTTTTAAAAATTGAATAGTTATAGGAATGTTTATAAAGTTACTTCATAAACCACAGGCTGAATATACTCCCAGAAATAAGATCCAAAATACTTAGTAACCAATAATTTAAGAGCACCAATTAATCGCAGAGGACTCAGGTCACAGGGCTGAGGGCTCCCAGTTGGTTTCTGAGGGGCAGATATCTATCCAGGGTTGCTACAGGAGGGGTCACAGAGGCTGGGGCAGCGGGGAGGACTTGGAAGGCATGGGATGTTGGCTGTTTACCAAGGAATATGGGAGTATTTCAATATTTTATTATCAGCCAGTATGCCTACCAGTAGGTTGTGGTGAATACCAGCTGTGTGTGCTTCTGTTTTTATATGAATAGGGAGAGCTATATAAAGACAGCAAGATGGTGGGCATGTGATAAGGTTACAAGAAAAATAAGCTTGAAGAACACTGGATTTGAAAACAATCAGCAAATTTAACATCTCTCAAATAGACTTGTGTTTCATAGAAAATGAGTCAGAACCCCAAAACAGTACCTAAGCAGAGCTCCGCTTCTAAAAAGCTTAACAGTTAGTATAATAATGATAGATTGCATTCAATGTTAGAGGAACCATCATTTTGATCGTTTTGAAAATAAGGACATACAATTTTCAGGATATTTGTTGAGCTCCCATTTTCAGATATTTATCGAGCTCTTAGGATAAGTCAGTGTATCAAGTGCAAAAACAACACTCTCTTTTGGCAAGGACAGCTTCCTTCTCATCAAAGCATAAAGCAAAAGGAGATAGAGTAGATGTTAGAAACTGAAGCTATGTCAGGTATGCTATCTGAATATCGACAAGTTAATGGGTTCATTAGAGTACTGGTTTGACTACTCTAATAGAGATCAAAATAACATGGCTTAAATAAATACGTTACTTTATCTTTCTCTACACTTCTCTACACTCAACCTGGTGGGCAGTCTAAGCTGGTGGGCAGCTTCTTGTGCTAATTTGTGGACTTGGGTTTTCCCATCTCATAAAGTGTGGTCTTATCTTCATTACTGAAGCTGACTCAATACCGCACATCTATGCTCTTATCTGCTTGGAATGGGAGAAATAGGAGGAGGTAGAAGAACTCTTTTGAAGGGTATGACCTACAAGCTAAAGTCACTTGTGGTCACATTCTTTCTACCACTGTTAGTAACGTACCACACCTACCCACAAGGAAGGCTGGGAATTGTAGTCTCTAGTTGGTCTGCCATGTACCCAGCTACATTTATGGAGGATTCTTGTTCACAGAGGTCCCGGCTAGGAAAAAATGGAGGCCTGGCATAAGCAGGGTCTTGTAGCGCCAGTCCACTTGTTGTCTCTGAAGAGATGTCCACAAATTTATTAACCCACACATTTTACTGCTTTTCTACTTTCACTAGTTCACTTTTGACTTTAAAAAGTGTCTTCCCAGAGCTCCTAATTCTAGCTCACAATTGTAAGACCGACGTAGCAAATATCAGAGACTCTGGGTATTTATGGGCATGACAGAAGATTGAATGCTCTAGCAGGAAATAGGGGCGTCAAGTATTTTCCCTCTGATGTCACTTAGTGATAGCTTGACTATATAGATTGACCCTATTTTGTTGGAGCACTCTCAACTTATACCTATATCTGGAATAATTATTGAGAGAAACTCTTTTCACTCTAGAAAATGTACTGGTTCAGATTATTTAATAAAATATTCTTAAGAATTGCATTTTTCAATTATTGAAGTAAAAGTGCTCACCAGTACTATAAATACAATGAGTAATCTGGTCATTAGCGGATAACAGGCTGCAATGCAGTGGTTTTCAAATGGGTCATGAAAATAATTTTTTTCTGATAGTCCTGAAAATGGAATGAAGGCCTTTGCCCTGAGCTACATCTTCAGTACTTTTTAAAAATTTTATTTTGAGACAAGGTCTTGCTAAGTCACTAAATTGCCCAAGTTGGGATCAAACTTGTGATCCTCCTGCCTCAGCCTCCCAGAGTGCTGGGATTACAGGAATGCATCACTCTGCCCTGCCATGAAATGAATTTAAAGTTATAAATGAATATTTAAAAGAAAGAAGAGAGGGGTTGGGGATTTAGCTCAGTGATAGAGCACTTGCCTAGCAAGTGCAAGGCCCTGAGTTCAATCCTCAGCACCCTCCCTGGCCAAAAAAGAAGGAATAGAATAGAGGATAAAATACAGTATACCTTTATGCAGTAAAGGTAGTGTTATTTTCTGAAATTTCTCTCCATAATATATACAACTATAGGAGTATACTTGGCCTTGATAGAAAATCTGTTTTTTATTGTGAGCCACAGTAAACTAAAATGGGAAAGGCTCCATACGAGGAAGTTCAGAACTTCGTAAAGAGACCCAAAAAGAAGACACAAACTCTGAAGTAGTTCATACCACTTTGTAGCAAGTTTGAAACACAGTAAATTGGCCATCTCAGCAAGGTAATTACAATGGAGCAAACTTTGACACCCAGTAAAAAATAAATATTAAAGCTGGGTGTGGTAGCACATGCCTGTAATCTCAGTACTTTGGGAGGCTGAGGCAAGAGGATCCCAAGTTTGAGTCCCACGTGGGCAATTTAGCAATTTAGCCAGATGCAGTCTCAAAATAAGAAAACAAGAAGGGCTGAAGATGTAGCTCAGCGTGAAGACCCTGGATTCAGTCCTTAGTAACACACACACACACGCACGCACACACAAACACACGCAGATTCTTAAGCAGAATGACACTCCTGTGAAAGGAAAATACAAGTGGCTTTTTCTCTACCTGATACAGAACACTTCTGTGACCATGTGACCAGGTGTGAGACTTTCCACACCTGTGAACCCTTCAGCAGATACCATGGGGGGGCCGGTGTGTAATTCCATTCAGTCCTGACCTTGTCTGCCTGGAGACAGGGAGACACCGCAGCAGGACTCACCCCTGGAATGCTCACCCCACTTCAGAGTCTAATCGCAGCAGGTGGTCGCCTGGTTGAGGGGCTACTATCCGGTTTCCCACAAGCCCCTGCTTTAGTTGTGACAAAGTCGCTAGAGTGGCTCCCAGAACTCAGGAATGCTTTACTTATGTTTACCAGTTTACCTCAGAGAAGATTGGAAGGATACAGATGGATGGACAGTCAGATGATAAGATGCGAAGGTGAAGGATGGTGGGGAAGGAGATGTAGGAGGGTGGGCGGCCATGCCTGTCATTTTAGCTACTTGGGAGGGCTTGCAAAAAAGTTACATAATGAGTAGACATTTTTACAGTAGGCCTCTTAGTCATCATAAGGGTGTTTCTCAGCCTGGCCTTCTACCCTGCGGAGAGAGGGTAGAGTGAGGCTGTCCCTCCCTGAAGGGTCTTAGGCGGGATAAGCCCTCCCGTTAGCACCTTTGCTTCTGTATAAGCATCTAAGTAGCAGGGAAACATTACAAAGATTGTGAGTTTTTCATATGTGCAGCACAGACAACTGAATTATGTTAGACTCCCCCTTGGCAACAGGTTATTGCATTTACTGCATTGTCGTTCAACATGTTTGTGTGTGTGTGTTTCTGTACTTTATGTTAAGCTCTTTGTAATCAGGACCCATAGGCCGTGTTTGTATTTCTCCCTCTGCGCTAGCAGGCTTAGTTATTGTTAGTAGACCCGATGATCATATTGGTAAAGCCAAACAGAGGCAGGCAAAAGGGCACAGAACAAAATGTTTCGAGTTCTAACTACCCTCTTTTTCTAATAGAAAGGAACAGAATTCAGGGAACACTCGAGGGTTTTGAATTCCTCCTCTTTGTGTTGGACTGATTCAAAGCTGTGCATGAGAAATAAAAATTCTATTCAACTTATGTCATTTAAACCTCCCTGTGAATAATAGTCCTGACTTCTCTCAGGAGTCAGTTGAATTCACAAGATGAAAACTGCGTGAGTGGGTATGTGAACCTTGTTATTCGCTAAGTATCATCTCAAGCTATTTACCAGCAGTAGCTGCACATTTTCTAAGCCTAACCTTGAGTCAACAATTCCACACACTTCTCAGCCTTTTCCCCATATTTTGTTCTATATTTTTTCCTACAACAAAACAAACAAAACAAAACATATGCAGTTAGATAGGAGAAATAACTTGGAATGTCCTGTAGCAGAGTAGGGTCATTATGTTTGTCAATAATTCCTTATATGTTTTAAAATAGCTCATAAAGAGTATTTTAGGTGTTCCCAAAGCCAAGAAATGATAAATATTTGGGGCAGTTATTGATAAGCCAGTCACTCTGATCTGATCATTACACATTATATACATGTATTGAAATAACCCATACATATGTACAATTATTATGTTAATCAATACTTTTTGTTTTTTGGTGCTAGGGATCGAACTCAGGGCCTTGCACTGGCTACGTAAGTGCTCTACCACTTGAGCTAAGTCCTCAACCCAGCCAAAATTTTTTAAAAAGTCAGGAAGGCATTGGGCATTTAGCTCAAGTGGTAGAGCACTTGCCTTGGCTAGCAAGCACAAGGCCCTGAGTTTGATCCCCAGTACCCAAAACAAAACAAAACAAACAAACAAACAAACAAAAACCCAAAAAACAAAAAATGAAAAGTCAGGGAAAACAAATATTAACAAAACCTCACAGATGATTTGATCTAGTTATAATAATTGATTTGAATTTCCTGGAATTACAAGATTTTTATATAATAGGATTTCAGTGAATCTCTTCTTTAGCATAATGTTAAAGTTATCAAGTGATAAATAGATACAGGTTTGGAAGAACAGTGCAGCTTAAATAATTAGGAAGAGCTTTCACTTCTGCCTGGATATGTCAGCCACAGTGGATGAGCTGGAGAAAAGATATTGAAGTGTTCGAGTGAGATGATATCCTTTTCTTTTATTCGTTCACTTTAATTTGTCAATTCAACAGCAGACTGAGAATGCATATGTATAAACCCTGCACATCATCTTCCATGATGCTTGCCTATTTATTATGTTCCATTTTTATTTTGACAGCATTCAGAAGATATTTATTGAGAGCCTGCTGTGTCTTGGGCACCATTCAGAATCTTTTCCAGTCCCATTTTCTGCAGGAACCTGAAGGCCACAAATACTGCTACGAAGCAACTAGGAGCCACTAGGCAGACACCATAAATAAAGCTCACTCTCCAGAGTTGAAAAGAATTGTAGACAAGAAGTCACCATTGAAATTTCATTGTATCAGTCACGTTGGAGGAAAACTGAGGGGATCTGATCCCTTCAGGAGTCTTGAGATAGATGAATGTGTGGAGATGTCAACAAAAGAATATTGGGATTGTGGTAATAGAAGGAAATAATATTATCATGTTAGGGATCTTGGAACGACTAAGAATAATAGCTGTTCAATGGAGAAATCCCTGTCTTTTCTGCAAAGGGCCTGTTTTACAATGATATAAAAACTGAGTCATGTACATTTGCATATTAAACTTTTTGTTAAACTTTTGTGATAGTACTTAAAGAAAAACTTTTTCCCATAATCTTTTTTCTCTCTCCTCACATACATAAAATATTTCAGCTTGGTTCCTTTAATATATGGTTAAATTAGGACATATTTCTACATGTTTTATGCTAAAAAAAAAAAACCCTGTTTATTAAACAGAGGTTTTTTGTTGTTATTGTTCTTTTTGTTGAGACAGGGTCTTACCATGTAGTCCAGGCTGGTCTCAAACTCACTATGTAGCACAGGCCAGCCTTGAACTCATGGGGATCCTCCTGCCTCAGCCTCCTGAGTGCTGGGATTACAGCCATGTGCCACTATGCCCGGTTAGAAGGTTTTCATTTTTTTTTTTTTTTTTGTATCAGGAAAGTTACACAAAATATTTTTATTTTATTTATTTATTTATTGGTTTTTTTGAGACACGGTCTCGCTATGTAGCACAGGCTGGCCTCACACTCAGGGCAATCCTCCTGTCTCAGCCTCCCGAGTGCTAGGATTACAGATGTGCACCACCACACCTGGCACAGAAAAGTTTTAAAACTCTTCTAAAATAGCATTTCACTGGCCCAGCTTCTTAAATACGCCTTTCACCTGGACCTAAATAATTTTGTTTCTGTAAACTTCAACTTCTTTATATTAACAATTACATATAGGTTGCCATATCAAGCATTATAAATTCACCATAAAAAATCATTAAGTTATGAAAATGTCCATAATTTATGCAGTAATGTCACTAAGTGTTATTGCTGTTGAGATATTTGTGGATAAAATATATGGTCATATTTGTAGCTTAATAAACCTAATAATAGGTTTTACTTAAACCGTTTTTATTTAGATAAATTTACATACCTCAAAATTACCTTGCACATGCTAAACATGTGCTCTACTTCTGAGATGCATCCCAAACGCACTTACCTGATTTTTGGCTGGGGATTTAGCTCAGTGGTTAGAGTGCTTGCGTAGCAAGTACAAGGTCCTGAGTTCCATCCCCAGCACCAAACCAAACAAAACAAAACAAAATTAGCTCTTTTAAACTATATAATTCTGTGGTTTTTGATATATCCAAATAGTTATGCAACCTTTACTATAATGTAATTTAAAACATTTCATCACCCCCCCCCCACACACACACCTACCTACACCACTGGGTATCGCTGCATTACTTCCTGACTTGCAACCACTGGCAACTACTACTTTTGAACTCTATAGATTTCCCTATTCTGGGCTCTTCGTGTAAATGGTAGTATACAATATGTAGACTTTTGCATCTGGTTCCTTTCAATTTCCCGCATTTCAAGATGCATTCATATCGTAGCAGATGTGCCTCATCCTGCTTATGAATGAATAATGTTCCACTTTATGAGTACACCTACCACGTTTGGTTTATCCATTTGTCAGGTGATGACTATTTGAGCTATTTCTACTTTATGGATATTATGAATAATGTTACTATGAACACTGACATGCAAGTTTTTGTGTGCACATATGTTCTTTTGATTATGTACCTAGAGTAGAACTGTTGGATTGATAGTAATTCTATGTGTGACTGTTACGTTTTGCATACGGTTTGGTTATTGAGTAGCTTGTTTCTAAAAAGTAGCTCTCCAGCTAAACGTTACCGAGTTCTGGATTGCTTGCTTCTCCTTCTGGAGTTGGATTCTAGGTTCTTCTCGCCTCAAACAAAGAATTGAATGAAACGAGCAAAAGTGGTGGTGAAGTTTATTCAAAAAGGCAAACATGAAGAGCGGGAGAGAAACTGGCTCTGCAGAGCGAGCTTGGGCTGAACAAAGCGAAAAAGGGTGAGAGCAAAGATAAAAAAGTACCTTTAAGAGGTATGATCTAAAAGCAGGTCATTACCGCCTGCTCCCTGTCTCACAGGGAGCTTCCGGTCTGACCCTGGGGTGACTTCCTCCCACATGCATTCCTCACATTGTCATGTCGCCCATCATGAATAAAGCCTTTATCAGAGCTGCAAAGACACTGGGACCATGCTGGAACCCCAAGAACTGTGTTAATAAACTTGTTTATTCAGCCTTGGGTATTTTGTTTTAGTAGCTGAAAAATGCAGTAGTAGTCACCTTTACAGGAACTGCCAAACTGATTTCCAAAGTATACAGACTATTTTATAAATTCCCCAAGCAATGTCTGTACAGAATTCTGATATCTCCACTTTTTTGGCAACATTGGCTACAATTTATTATTATTTTTTTTTATTATAGCCACCGAATGGGTGTGAAGTCTATCTATCACATTGTAACTTTGATTTGTATTTCTATTTCTCTTGATCACTAAAGATGTTGAGCAGCTTCACATGTTTATTGGCTGTATGTATATCTGTTTAGAAAAACATTCTTTCAAATTATTTACCCATTTAAAAAAACTGGGTTTTTTTCTGAGTCAGGAAACTTTTTTAGACAGTATGTTCTGGACATAAATCCCTTATCATACGTATGATTTATAAATATAGTCTCCTATTCAGGTTGTCTATTATGGTGCCCTTTGAAGCACAAAGGTTTTTAATTTTGATGTACTTTATCTAGTTTTTTCTTTTGTAGTGCATGCTTTTGGTGTATTTAAGATTCCATCACTTTAGTCATGATCAAGAAGATTATTTCTAAGAGTTTTATGGTTTTAGATCTTGCATTTAGGCTTTCATTTTTGGGTTTTTTTTGGTGCCTATTATAAAACAGAGACTAGTCTGGGGATTCAGCTCAGTGGGAGAGCGCTTGCCTAGCAAGTGCAAGGCCCTGAGTTCCATCCCAAGCACTCCCCCACAAAAAAGACAGAGGGTCCAATTTCTTTGTTCTATGTAGATATTAAGTTGTGCTAGTGATACAGGGGAAAGTATAACTCCCTGAAAAGGCGACTCTAATAGTGTATTTTTCAGTTATTAAAACAATGCTAGATGTCAAATATATCAAGGGGTCTCAAATTGGCTGCCAATGAGCCTACTTCTCTGAGAAAGTTTTATAAAGCAAAAATCACGAGGTGGGTACAACATGGGTCAGAACTAAAATCAATCAATAAGATTACAAGTAAAGATGCTTGGCTAACATTGATCCAATAGTAGCAAGGGCATATGGATGATATCATTAACCTTGGTTGATTCTTAGTCTTGTTTTTAGTTTTGGTTTGGTTGATTCTTAGTCTTGTTTTTAGTTTTGGTTTTAGTAGTCTTAGTCCTAGTCTTGGTGGGAGAAGTCTGTGGAGGGGGAGAAATCTCAAAAGAATGGTACCAATAAACTCAAATTTCCCTTTATCCTTTAGGGAATTATGCATATCTGGCCGTTGTGATTTTAATCTTCTTTAGATGCGCCTCCAGCCAGTTTTGATGTCTTCCCCTCTTCTGAACTGACTCCCTTGAGGGCCCGGCCCTGCCTGACTACCTATAATATTTCTACTTAATTTAGTTGCCTATAATACTAGCAGTTTGTTGAAAAAAAACTATTATTCACTGGGTTTGCTTTGAATACTGCCAAAAGACAAATGACCATAAGTGTATAATTTTTGGACTGCAAATTCTATTCCATTGATCTATGTGTATCTTCAAGGCAGTGGCATGTACAATTGATGACAAGTTTTGTAACAAGTTTTCAAATTGGGATGCTTGTTCTTTTTAAAGATCATTTTGCACAGCAGGTTCAGAAAGACATCATTAAAGAATGAATGTTTGAGATTTTTAAAAGTTTTGATTTGGTGAGAGGGAAGGTTGGACATTGGAAACCGATGGTATTTAGGTGTACGTGGTGTGATCAAAATATACGGTGAATGTTCGAATTTAAAACAATTATTACAGTAAAAGATACATTGTCATTCATCTCCCTCAAAACTCCCCTATTCCCCCAAATGCACTTCTCCCATCATTGTAGCCACTTTATGAAGCAGTTCCAGAAGTCCTCTTTGTGTGCGTCTTTCTGACTCGTGATCAACAATACAGTGAAGGCTGCTGTCCACCCAGTACCATCCAGAAAGGTAGGCTCCTAAAAACAGAGTGAGCTGGGTGTAGCGGTGTACGCCTGTAAGCCCAGCACTTGGGAGGCTGAGGCAGGAATCCGTGAGTTCGAGGCTGGCCTATGTTGCCAGACCCTATCTCACAAAAAACAAAAACAAAACTACACTGTGTTCTCATCCGCCTTATTCACAGGCTCTGACACTGTTTGACTTCCGGTTCTTCCCTAAACTCAAAATGACAACAAAAGATAAATGTTTTAAATTGACTCAGTGCAAGAAGGAAGCTTTGATGATGTAGGGACGAAGCTTTGATGATGTAGGGACAGGGGTCCCCACAGATAAAGATAAAGGCGGTGTTAGATAGTATTAAAAATTAATAGACAATTTTGACCTCTACAGCCAGACTCTAAAAGCCAGACAGCTATATTCCAATAGTTAGAAACACAAAGGCAGCTACATTCCAACAGTTAAAGGGACAAAGGCAAGGGAAGTATTCCAAGAAGGCCCCAAGTAGTGTGATTAACATACAAATCACAAACTTCCCCTTTATTTGATCCTTACGTCTACATAACCTGGCCCTAAGGCACCCACCCGTAAACTTGCCCTCTGCCTAAAGATAAAGGTCACAGGGCTGAGAGAAATTGAGGCAGGTGACAGACAAGCCCAAGAGTCAATCAGAGTTCAAGGGCCAACCCAAGGGAAAAAAACGCAATAAAAAGGGGCTACAAGGAAGGGTCCACGAGTATTTCACTTTCAAATGCTCCCTACTCGTCAAGTAGCTACCTATCATCTCCCTTTCCTCATTTTTCAACACTTTTAAATAAACTGTCTTCTAAACAAATTGTCTTCTCTTAGTTTAAACTCGGTTTCTTTAATTTTGTACCGTAGCTGGGTTTACAATCGGAACCCGCCCCAGCAAAGTGTAGGTGCTGCCGAAGCAAGCACGCTGCCCCAGCAAAGATGGCCTAATACTTAACAGTATTTTCTTGTTTCAGAATCCCAGTTTCTGAAAAGGACAGTTGACTGTCAGGCGATTAATATGCAAAACAACACAGAACCAACTACTGGGGGGGATCTAATTTCCCTTTTCTAGTTAGCCTTGGGGGATATAAGCTCCCAATAAGTAGTCACTAGAATTTGAAAAGATGGTTAGTCACTTTACTTCTCCTGAATTAATTAACTTACCAGGTTGGAGTCAGCTGAGGGACCCTGGGGCAAACTGAAAGCTGTGGTTAGGTTTACAAGACTTGAATAGCAATTCTGGCTTCTTCAGTCTGAGAAAACTTGGAAACTTGTTTTCCATTGACTCCCTCTCTCAACCACTCACGCAGTAAGTATTGAGTAGCTAGCTCCTTTACAAGCCAGGCACAGTGCCTGGGGACAGAAACGCAACAGAGAAAAAGACAGTCTTCCCATTCACCCTAGCTGAGGCACACATTAACCTAGACTACTTCCCCATCTCTCAAACGGTGCAGTAACCCCTAAGTTCCATTTAAATGTTTAGTGCCAGTAAATTTAGTATTTGATCAAAGCTCAGAATATAGCAAAAGCCGCTCACTAGCAAGTGAATATTCTGGCTTTCCTTTACAAAAGGGGTCCCCACGGTTCGGCAGAAGTGTTTCCTACATTCGCCCTGCCCCAGGATGCAGGGGTGACCTCTCTGTCGCCTGCGACCCGTGCTTAGCACCTTGTATTCAAAACACCCGAGATACGTGGTGGATCGAGAAAAACTGTGTGAAAGGCCTCCTTCCTTTCGCCCGTGTATTTCCGACCGGACATGAATTAGGGGAGCAGAAAAAACATCCTAGCGACAGGACCTAAACATTTGACTCCAACGAACCCAACTGCCGAGAGGGCAGCGGCGAATGCAAGCTGGAAGAGTACCCACAACTTTACAAAGGGCATACAGGGCAGCTCCCCGTCCTCTGCAACCCCAGCCCGGAAGCTTTCTCCGCAGTGCAAGTTTTCCAGGCATTATTGTTGCGCAGGCCGCACCTATCCCACCACGGCGCCACGCAACAGCGAAGAGCGACTCCGCCCAGAAACCTGCGGCTCAGGTAGGGAAAGCAGGCTGCAGGAGTCACGTGGCAGCGGCCCGGAATCCCACAACTGCGCATGCTCCTAAACCTCAGCGCTTTTCTCCGGTCCTGCCAGGCCCGCGCGCCTGCCGTGGGCCACGCCCTTGACGTCGTCCGAGAGGGGCGTGGCCCGGGCCGGAGGGGCGGGGCGCGGCCGAGCGTTGAATGGAGCGCCGCTGGGAGCCGCACATTCCAGCGGGGTCACGTGACGCGGCCGCGCGGCCTGAGGTAAACAAGCGCGGCCCCGCCCCCGGCCCCCCGCGCGCCCTGCACTGCTGCTCGCCGGCGGGACGCGCTCCGGCGGCGCGGGCGGCCTGGTCCGGCGGTCCCCGGGCTGAGCGGCGGCCGCTGGCGCGGCGCCCTGGACCTGCGGGCCGAGCGTGCGTGCCTTTCCCGCCCCCACGGCGCGCTGTGGCGCAGCAGGAATTGGGCCGGGCCCCGGGCGCTATTTGCGGCTCCTGACGCGCGGCCGCGCGGCCGCTGGGTCACTTCTATTCTCGGGCGCCGGGTCAGCGCGCGCGGCCGGCCGCCCGCGCCGGGCCCGGAGGGTGTGTCTCCCGCGCGGACGCGCGCCGCGCCTATAAGGGCCGAGCGGCGCGGGGACATGCAGCTCTACAGCAGCGTGTGCACCCACTTCCCCGCCGGGGCCCCGGGCCCCACGGCCGCCGCGCCCCCGCCGCCCTCCGCCGCCGCCGCCCCCTTCAAGGTCTCCTTGCCGCCGCCCGGAGCCGCCAGCGCCGCGCCGGAGCCCGAGACCGGCGAGCGCCAGTCCGCAGCCGCCGCCGAGCCCCGCGAGGCCGCCGCGCCCGCCGCTAAGATGCCCGCCTTCTCCTCCTGCTTCGAGGTGGTGTCCGGGGCCGCCGCGCCCGCCGCCGCCGGCCCGCCCGGCGCGTCCTGCAAGCCGCCGCTGCCGCCGCACTACACGACCACGGCGCAGGTCGCCGTGCGGGCCTTGGGCGCCGAGCGCCTGGTGCTGCGCCCGCCCGAGCCGGGCCCCGCCGCCGCCCCGCGCGGCCGCTGCCTGCTGCTGACCCCGGGCCCCGCCGCCCCGCCGCCGCCGCCGCCGCGCAGGGGCTCCTCGGCCTGGCTGCTGGAGGAGCTGCTGCGGCCCGACGGCCCCGAGCCCGGCCCGGACGCGGCGCGCGACGGCCCCGACAGGAACTTCCGACTGAGCGAGCACCGACAGGCCCTGGCCGCCGCCAAGCACCGCGGCCCCGCGCCGCCCCCGGGGAGCCCCGAGCCCGGCCCCGCCGCCTGGGCCGAGGAGCCGCGCGCCGAGAGAGTCCCCCGCGGCTGGGAGCGGGGCGGCGACCCTGCCGGCGCGCACGCGGCGCGGCGCCCGGACCCCGAACCCGAGGCGCCCGTCGCACGGAGCAGCGAGGAGGCGCCCGGCAGCGCGGCCGAGACGGTGGTGGTGTCCAGGTCGGATCCCCGAGACGAGAAGCTGGCCCTGTACCTGGCCGAGGTGGAGAAGCAGGACAAGTACCTGCGGCAGAGGAATAAGTACCGGTTCCACATCATCCCCGACGGCAACTGCCTGTACCGAGCTGTGAGCAAGGCGGTGTACGGGGACCAGAGCCTGCACCGCGAGCTGCGGGAGCAGACGGTGCACTACATCGCTGATCATCTCGACCACTTCAGCCCCCTGATTGAGGGCGACGTAGGGGAGTTTATCGTCGCTGCTGCTCAAGACGGAGCGTGGGCCGGGTACCCGGAATTGCTGGCGATGGGGCAGATGCTGAATGTGAATATACACTTAACTACTGGAGGGAGGTTGGAGAGCCCCACGGTGTCTACCATGATTCATTATTTGGGCCCGGAGGATTCCTTAAGGCCTAGCATTTGGCTTAGCTGGCTCAGTAATGGACACTATGATGCAGTTTTCGATCACTCGTATCCTAATCCAGAGTATGACAGTTGGTGCAGACAAACCCAAGTGCAAAGAAAACGAGATGAGGAACTTGCCAAATCCATGGCTATCTCTCTATCCAAAATGTATATTGAACAAAATGCATGCTCCTGAAATGTCTGAAAACCTTAACCCCTTGGGGAAATGGCGTGTGTAAGTTGTGTTTGGAGAGTCACAGGAACTCTAATCAGGGTAATAGCACTTTTAAACTTCCTAGTAAATTTCTCTGTAGGTGTGATGCCTTAATCATTTCTTTGAATGTTTTCTCGGAGCTGAAGGTTGCTGGGCACCTAAGTGATGTTTCCTGATAGCTTTGGGTGATCCTACTGCTATTTATAATTTGCTGTATAAAATGAGCACTAAATTGTAAGCTAATTTCTCACAGTATAATAAATTTGTTCATTCCTGGTAGTCTATTTTCTATAAAAATGTATTTTTGCACATTTTTAAAAATTGGTGTACCCTCATCTATGATGTGTTTCGTTTTGACACAGCTTTCAGGCATAAATACGGAGAAGTGCTTTCTATGAAATTTATTATTTTGGACAGTTTTGTGATTTAGTAGTTATTTTCTGTTGGAATTTGAATTGCACACTTCTTAGATAATGTTTTCAAGTGGGTATTGAAGTATTCATGTTACCAGTTGATTGGCCCATTCCATTTTGGTGAAGCAGATCTGTCGTTTTGTAAGTTGTTATTTTTCTAGAAGTGGTCAGTCTTGAAATACAGAAGGGACACAGATGTGGGGAAGACATTTTCTGTAAGGGATAGTACCGGGTCTTACTTGAATGAAAGCCTGATATTTGCTGATGACAGATTGATGGTCTTGTGTTCTGGTCGATGTTTAGAGTAGGTTGTCTGGTGCTCGTTTTTATTTACATTTGTCCTTTTGTTATGAAAGAATTTTAACATGGTGTAAAATTACGTGATGAGAGAAGTCTCCTGCTTTATATTGCTTCTTGAATTCAACTAAGAGATTTAAAAACTGATAGTGTAAACGCCTGGCACCATCCCCGGCAGTCATTTTTATAGCAGGACAGTACTGTCTTAATATTCTGTTCCTTTAAAAATTCTTCGAAAAGGCAAAGTGGGATTGCCTCTTATTACGTAAAAATGTCTGTGAAACAGAGCTTGTATAGTTTGCTGGGTCAAACAATGTTTCCAACCTAAAATCTATCTCAGTTCCACTTTAACTACTTTTAGTCATATTTATTAAGTAATGAGTTTGTACTTTTTTATTTTGTAACATTTTGTGATTTTTTTTTGTACAATACTGTATTTGTAAAATAGTTCTCAGCTGATGGAATGAATAAAATGCACATTTTTAAAACCGTCTTTTTGGCTAGAGTGGTTTTTAAATTGTAGTATCTGTAGGAATCTTTCTTAAAATGTACGCAAGTTTTTTCATGTGTAAAAAGGCCACAGAATTATGAGAGGCTTCCTAAATTCCCACATGAACAGGATGGGCTAATCATTAGTAATTTCAAAGGATAAGTCTCAATGAAATGTAATTTAAAAGTAGAATGACTGAGGAAATGACTCTCATTATTTATAATTGTAATTTCATCTAAAATTAAAGCTGTATTTATTGGCTAATGAAGAGGGACATGCAAATTTTATATTCCCTGGCCCAATGTGTGTGTAGCTCAACATCATACTTTGGCATTCCTCTTAAAATAGATTTTAATGTTTTGAGGAGAAATCAAAGCAGTCTTGTCATTTTTTACTTAGTGTGGGCCTCCTTTATGTAGGGGGGCTGCTGGGGCTTGAACTCAGGGCCTTGTGCTTGGTAGGCAAGTGCTCTACCACTTGAGCTAGATTTTGAACCCCCGTCTGGGCCTCTTGAGACGATGAAAAACTCAGCGGGTTGAGATTTGTAGCTTCCCTGAGTTCGATCCCCAGCACCCAAAAAAAAATTTTTTTTTAAATGATACGTTATCAGATTCAGTTGAAAAATGTGTGTTATGGTTTGAATGTGCTTTCTAAAATTCTTGTGTTGAAACTTAATTCCCACTGCGGCAATATTAACCAGGGAGGCCTTTTGGGAAGTAAGTCTGGAGGGCTCCACCTTGTGAAAAGGCCAGAGAGGGCCAGCCTGGGCTCATTTTGTTTGGACACACCGGGTATCTTGACAGCTTAGTCTGTGAGAAACACATGTTCACCAGACAGGGAACCTGCTGGTTCCTGAGTCGTGGGCTTCTAGTGTCCTTTATTTTGTTTTTGAATTATCATCTCAGGTACTTTGTTAGAGCAGCAGGAAGACTAACCAAAGTGCGTTAGTGTATAGAATGTTGAATGTACATATTGCACAATAAAAGCCAGTTGAGATTTGTAGCTTCTCGGTCGATTACTTAGACATGATTACAGACAAACTACAGAGCTTGAGTTCTGAGTTCATTATTTTTTGTTTTTGTTTTGGTGCTGGGGATCGAAGTTGGGGCCTTGTGTCCGCAAGGCAGGCACTGTAACCACTGGGCTAAAACCCCAGCCCACTGAGTTCATTGTTGAACCACGTGTTTGGAAGGGTGTCCTTGGCTATGAAGACAGTTGGTGAAAAGTTTAAATCTTAGTTATGGATTTCTGGGTTTTTGGGTAAAGGCTCGCTCCATGGATTCACTAAATAATTTGGGAAGAAAGAAGCTTATTTATGTTGCCAGACTACCTCTCCACTTTCCATAAAGCAGAGATGCTTTATTTAGAGGTGCTCACAATTTACACAAGAATGGATAGAGTGCATTAGATACAAGTTTCTGTAGGCCTTTTATTGATTTAAATAGGTCTCTGTGTTCTGTCTCATTTTCGAATTAGGTTTCCCAAATCCTTGATTTAGATTCTGAAGTGTCCTGTTTTAAAACAAAATGAATTCCATGATTGTACTGCCTGCAGCATGTCTTTGTAGTTGTCTGACCTTGTAGGTTTGTTGATGTCCTTTTGTTTTTTTGAAGAGGAAATGTAGTATTTGTCGCTCATTTATACCTGAAATTTATTCTCTACAGCCACACAGTTTTATACTTTAGCAGGAGCAGTCCTGGATTACCAAAGGCTTGTGCAGTCGAAGAGGTGGAAATGTGGCAAATTATTAAACTGATTCATTCCTTCGGTGATTTGCAGAGCTGCCAAGAGGCTCAGCTACACAGCAGGCATTTGATGCTGTGAGTTCCATGAAGTTTGTTAGCGTTTGTGCCCTGTAGAATATGATGAGGAAGGATAAAATTTGTAAGTAAACCCAACTGATGTTTTCAGGTAAATTAGTAAGAAAATCACACTGTTAATTTCAGAATTTTATTAAAGTGGTACACAAATTATGAGCTGGTCTGGTAATACACCTCTGTCATCCCAGTATTTTGGGAGGCTGAGGCAGGAAGCTTGCAAGTTCAAGCCCAGCTTGGGTACTCAGTAAGATCACTTTGTAAGATTTTGTTTCAAAAATAAAAAATTAGAAAAGGGCTAGGAATGTAGTTCAGTGCAGAGGCCCTTGGTTCAGTCCCTGGTACTGCAAATAAGGCAAAGCAAAATAATCAAAAAACTGTGATGCAAATAACTAATGGGATTATTTGATTACCATTTAAAAGTTAAAATGCCATAGACTTCAACATTTTAAGGAAAACCTAATAACTGAACCTTTTGTTCATTTTCCACTCATTTTCTCTAGGTAACATCCTCATATATATATATATATATATATATATATCTTTTGTTTTTTGTCCAGATTGACTTTAAACTCAAGATCCTCCTGCTTCAGCCTCCTGAGTCCTGAGATTATAGTTGTGTGAATACCTGGCATTCATTTTGGTGTATGTAATTGGGTTATTAAGTATCTGTTGGTAAGGGTCACGAAGATATGTGCCTGTGATACTTCAATTACATTTTTAAAAACTTGTAGTTCATACACTGTATGTGGCAGAATTTTTATAAAGTACAGAGCTTTTTTCAAACCACATTTTAGAGAGAAGAAATGCCTTAGGGTGTCTTGAACATTAGAGATGGTTAGCCTCGACTTGGGTAAACAGAGTTATGTTGGAATGTTTGCTTCATACTTTTTGTACCGAAAATAAAAATAAAAACAGGATCTTGAGATATTCTCACTACTTCACTTAAATTTATTTTATGTGTCTTTTCTCTTTCCCTGATAGGTGAACTCTTAAAATTTTGCATGATACTCAGCGCACTTATAGGGAGGAAGAGCATTAAAGAAAAAGAACTTTAGTTTTAAAATCTTTTTTTAAATATTTTGCTGTAGTGGAGGTTGAACCCGGGACCTCTGCACAGAGCTATGTCCTTAGCCATTTAAACATTTTTAAAAATTTTATGGCAGGGTAGTACAAAGTCACTGACTTGCCCAAGTTTGGCTCCAACTTGTGGTCCTCCTGCCTCATCCTCCTAGAGTGCTGGGATTACAGACATGCAGGACCATACTTGGTTGAAAAATAGCTTTTAAACCTCTAGACATCAAATAATTTGGTGTGTTTTGGTTTGGGTATGTCTCCCCCAAACTGGTGTGTTGGCAATTTAATACTCAAAGTCATATGTTAATGGCGTTTATGTTTCTTAAAGTCTCTCTCTCTCTTTTTCTGAGATAGGGTCTTGCTATGTAGTTCAGGCCAGCCTTGAACTATGTAGCCCAGGCTGGCCTTGAACTTGCAGCAATTCTCCTGCAGTGCTGGGTTTACAGGCATGCATCACCACGCCTGGCTGTATTTTTATTTTTAATAGTATATGTTTATAGTGCGTAATAGTTATACTCATTTTGGATAATTGGAACGTGCGTAAGACATACATTGATCATTTTAGATGCCTTTACCTCTCTGCTGACCTTCCCACCGTCCCTTTCCCAGCCTCCAAAACGTTTGCCTGTTTGTTTCTTAGCCTTTCTCCATGCAGTTTTATTTGTATTTTAGATTTCTCATCTAAGAGAAACCATGTGATATTTAACTTTCTATATCTGACTTATTTCCCGTAACATGTTAATGGTACTTGAAGATGGGACTTTTGAGAGGTGATGGTTACACTCATGGACCAGTGGGTTATTGAGGGAGCGGCTTTCTTATAAAAGTAAGCCCTCTGGCCCCTGGTTCTGTCTTGCCATGTGTGCCCTCTGCCATGTTGTGCAGCAAGGAGACCCTCCCAGGACACTGTCACCATGTTCTTGGGCTTACCAGCCTTCAGAATTGAGAGCTAAATAAAACCTTATTCCTTACATATCACCTAGTCTGGAGTATTTCAGTTATAGCCACAGAGTAAGGTAACCACACTGGATAAATTCAAGAATGTATTCTGCAAATGTGCAACATGCTCTTATTTAACTGTTATTTAACACCTAAAATTGTAAGTCTAGACTCATTTTTTTCAACATTCCTAGAGGAACTATCTCAGAAAGATCCTGGAGACCTAGATGGCTTTGAGTTTTATTCCCAAACATCCTCTGCTCATTAGGTACAGACTACATTGTGTTCTCTGTTGAGTTTCCAGGTTCCAACCTTTAGTTGCTCAGTAATTGTTGAATGAAGGAACGATTGGCGGGAAATGTGAACTTTGGAAAATATTTACTGGGTGGATGTGAAATTAAATTTTAAAAAATAACTTGACCCTTAAAGTACTGGGACTGATCACTTGCAAAATACCTGGGCATTTTAAACTGAAATAACCAATTGTAAAAAGACATTGAAGTATTGAGGTGCTAGGGTTCGAACCTAAGGTTTTGGAGAGCACACTCTACCACTGAACTCGGTCCAGCCCTGAAATTTTGAATTTTGTGATTGACAAAATAGTTCTTGAAACCAAATTGAAAATGTCTTGCTTTTATCTCTGTGTCATCTGTCGAGTGAGAGATTATGTAGCATCTGATGTGCTTTGGAAGGTGCTGCCTTGTCTAGAAGCATGGCCTGTTCTGGCTGGCTCAGGGCACGCATCCGTCTTGAGTCTAGTCTCGCGGTTTCTAGTTTGCCATGTTTTCTCTCTATAACCTGGACGGGAAGGAAATATTGGACCGATTTCAAGCCTGCTTTCAGCTGTGGTGTCCAGTAACACTGACTACATACTTGTGCTATTGGTCAGCGGAGCCAGGGCGAGTTGTATGAATCAAATCAAAGCAGTTGGACTGAGGGGAAAAGTCAGTGTATTTCCTCCTGCTATAAATTGAGTCGGTGACAATTGTTTTAGAAGTAAAGGTGAGAGAGAGAATTCAGGGTTATCAGGTTACTCAAGTAAAACCTTATCTAGCCTTATTTCTCACAATTGGAATTTCTAAATAATTAAACAGTTGATTTATATGTAAAATATAAAGTGAAACTAACTTTTTTTTTGAGACAGGGTCTCACTAAAGCCCGGAGTTGCTCAGGCTAGGCTCAAGCTTGCAGGCCTCCTGTTTGTTGAGATTATAGGTGTGCGCCTCTCACCCTGCTACAGATAACTGCCTTTGATGGAGTTCTTTAAGAATTCACGTATTTGCCTTTATTAAAATAACTGAATATAGCTTAATTCTATTCCCTTGGTCTCTCTATTACAGCAAATTCTATTCCCTTGGTCTCTCTATTACTTGACATACTGCTGAGGTGAGATGGCCCTTTGGACTGTACAGGTTTTCAGCTTGCTGGGACTTTTTTTTTTAAATGAAATACCATATTATATATTTTTATTAAAATTTATCCAAAATTACACAAACTTACAGGCCATTATACAAACTTACAGACCATAATGCATTGTGCCTTTTGCTTATAACAATGAACAATGTAAACAATCACATAAATGCAGTATTAAGTCATAACTATGTAAAGTTGACTGTAGTACCTAGTGTGTGCGTTACTGTTTTAAATTCGGGTTATTAGTTTCTTGTTTTTAAGCTATCATTATTCTTCTGGATTCCCATTCTCCTCCCCCTTTGCCTTCTTGTTCCCTTGGACCTTTTGCCTATTGGCTTAGGTCTGTCCCTTTACCTTTTCATATCCATTGTTTACCATTTTCTTTTTTTTTGTATTTGCCTCACTGAAATGAGGATACCATGTGCTATTCAAGCTTGTGAGTCTGGTTGATTTCACTCAACATTATATTTTCCAGGTCCTTCCATTTTCCTATAAATGACTGTAATTTGTCCTTTATAGCTGAATAGTATTCCATTATATATAGATACCACATTTTGTTTATCTAGTTACCTGTTGATGGGTATACAGGCTGCTTCCAGGATTTAGCTATTACAAATTGTGCTGCTATAAACATTGGTGTGCAGGTATTGCTGTAGTATGATGTCTTCAGGGAAGATACCTAGTAGGGGAATGGCTGGGTCATATGGGATTTCTATTTTTAAGGTTTTGAGAAATCTCCACACTGATTTCCAAAATGGTTGTAGTAGGTTGCACTCCCCCCAACAGTGTAGGAGGGTTCTTTTTTCACCACAGCCACGCCAGCATTTGTTATTGTTTGATTTCCTAATGATTGCTGTTCTTTCCAGGGTGAGATGGAATCTTAGTGTTGTTTTAATTTGCATTTTTCTAATGGCTAAAAATGTTGAGCGTTTTTTCATAAATTTGTTGGCCATTTGTATTTCTTCTACAGTGAAGTGTCTGTTCATTTCTCTAGCCCATTTCTTGACTGGGTTATTAATTTTAGATGGTTTAATTTTTTTGAGTTCTTTGTATATTCTAGATATTAGTCCTCTAGTGCTCGCTTTGGCAGCACATATGCTAGATATCAGTCCTCTGTCTGAGGAGTAGCCGGCAAAGATTTTTCCCATTCTGTGGGTTTTCTCTTCACCCTCCTAATTGACTCTTTTGTTGTACAGAAGCTCTTTAGTCTAATATAATCCTATTTGTTGATTTTCATTATTTCCTGTGCAGTTAAGGTTCTGTTTAGAAAGTCCTTTCCTACTCCTATGTCTTCAAGTGTTTTACCTATTTTGTCTTTCAGAAGGTTTAATGTTTCTGTTTTGATGATCTTCGATTCATTTTGAATGATCTTCGATTCATTTTGATTTTAATTTAGTATATGGTGAGAGATATGGGTCCAGTTTCATTCTTCTACAGATAACCAGTTTTCCCAACACCATTTGTTGAATAGGCTTGTCTTCCCTCCAGTGCTTTGCACTTTATGTTTTCCTGTCTCCTCCCTCACATCTACTTTCTCTTCTGACCACCATCACCTTCTGGACCCAATTCCCTATTAGAATGTCCTGTGTTCAATTAGAAGCATCAGCAAACATGCTTGTTAGAATTAACTCTAAAAGAATAAGAAACTGGTTTCTAATTCAGAATTGGAATGCTCGTCTATGTAGACTGTGCTTCAGCTTTGGATTTGGTCAACCAGAGCGCTCTTCTGCTGCCTTCTTTGTCTTCTTTTTGGCATTCTTTGCTGATATTTTAGAGATTTGTCAGATTAACTTTTGAATGTGTACAGTGGAATATTTCAATAGTAAACATGAGTTGGCTGTACTAATCCTCACAACTGGAGCTGATGTGTCATTGGTTAATATTTTGCTCCCACGCTCCTGCATGTAATTCTTCATAGTATGTACCTGCTATTGTCTTCCTTTTATTTGTACATTTTTGTATTTAGGTTTCTGGCCCCCTAAGCTGTGATAATTATGGGGTAATTCAAATATCTGGTCTCCACTGACGGCTTCAAACCACAGTGTGCATAGATAACATTCAGTATGCATGTGGAAGCTCTCTTGTGAATTTCCTCTCCCTAATACTTGTTTACTGTGTGTGTAATATGCCTGTGTGGATGAATAAGTTAGTCTTTTAATCTTGGGCTTTCCTTTCCATGAGAGTACGCTCTTTTTTCTCTTATTGATTAGAATAGTTGAAGAGATTCAGTGGGCACCCTGCAGTAATACGCTAACAAATAGAACTTAGGCAGTGACAGGTTGGGAAAAGGAAAGGATAAATTATTTCCATGGGGTATGTGCTTTTCATACTTTACAGCAGTTGAAGCAGAAACAGACTTGAACTAGTAGGATATCTGAGTTGCAAGGAGGACACCAAGTAGATTGCTCCTGTGTGGAAAGGAAGCCCCAGTGACACATACTTGAAGTGTCACTGGGGCTAAACAAGTCTAAAGAAGTCTAAACAAATATCCCACTAGGATTAGAAGTTATCATTTGAATAATTTAATTTCATTAGTTAATTTATTTGTTTAATTTATTTCATTGGGGTTTTTTTTGTTTTGTTTTGTTTTGTTTTGTTTTGTTTTTTGCAACAGGGTCTTGCTGTGTAGGTCAGACTGGCCTTGAACTCACTATGTAGCCCAGGCTGGCCTTAAACTTTTCGGCGAGCCTCCTGCTTCAGCCTCCTGAGTGCTGGGATTACAGATGTGGGCCACCACACCTGGCGATTTTGAATAATTTTAGAGATGGGCACTGTAGTTGATTTCTTAGCTTATCAAGGTATGAAAAGGTAGTGTGCAAGATGGTAATTGTGAAGGGAATTTGTACCAATGTGTCATGTAACGTCTGTGCAGACAATTTGTAAAACAAACTCAAAGAAGTCTTTCAGTTCTGATGACAAACAGGAAACGTTAACACTTTTTTGTTTCTTGCAGTGAAAAGTGAGCTATCCTGGTGATGATGTAATAGGAATGAAAGAAGAAGGAAATGCCAGAGTTGAATGGAAGAATATAGTCAGCCAATTCTGACTTGGCTGCCACTTTACCGCTATTGCTATCTTGTTGCAAAGCACTAGACTTAAGGGGAGAAACTGTTTAATTACATTTACTCTAAATCTAAACAATGCTCATGTCTCAGTGAAACAGTAGATGCCTGGAACAGAAATTCAGTGATTGCTTATATGGACGTTTAGGTCAAAGAAGACAGAGATTTAAGATGCACAGTGAACTTTTCCACATGAAGTAGTTCTCCGACAGACCTTTTCCATTACCTGTTCGTTTTATTGATAATGGCTGTTGGCAGAAGCCGATACCACTCCGAATTGTTGCAATTTGCGAAAATATGGCTCTATTGATGCAGAAGGCAATTGCTTTTGATTCTGCAAGAGTAGACAGTGCAGTTATATTAGGTAGGTTAGCTCTCGTAACAGGAAGTTTATTTCTCTCTCACCTAACTGTCCCACACAGAGCAGGCTGGCCTGTCTCTCCCGGAGCTGTCACCGACTGCAGGACATGATTGGGCACCTCTGCGGCTAGATTCAACCGGTTGGCAGGGAGAAGCACCCACCGTCAAGATGTTGCTGCCTTTTACTTTTGCTCTTCTCCATTAGGGAGAAAGTTAAGTGGATTTTGGTGGAAAAATGGCAATTTTTTCCAAATCTTTCTTTATTGGAAACTACATCCCTATCTCTTTTTATTATTTTTTTAAAAATTTAAGACAGAGTCTGGCTTAGTTGCTAAATTGTCTAGGCTGGGCTTGAACTCCAAGATCATAAATTTAAGTCCAGCCTGGAACAACTTAGCAAGACCCTGTATCAAAATAAATAAAAATAAAAAAGGGCCAGATGTGTAGCTCAGTGGAAAGCTTCTGGGTTCAATCCCCAGTACTGAAAAAAAGAAGAATAAAATATCTTTGCAAAGATAATATTGAAGTAGCTTGGAATAAAGTGACTAAAATACATGAACTTTTTTCTTTTTTTTGCATGGCAGAGATATAAAAGGAGAATGAGCTGTTGCCATAATTCAGGGTTCCTTATCAGTTCCTCAACAATGTGTCTGTCATGGATTAAATGTGTACATATGCCGAGCCTTCCATGTTTTGAGAAGGCTGCTATTTTTCTATTTCCTTTCCATTCTTAATTGTTCTTGAGTATATCAGCAATATCTTGAAAATCTCATGTTCACCCCAAGTCCTGGTTTCCTTTAGAAAGAAGAATATAGAAACCTTTTTCCTTGTAGGTTTTTACAGATGTTTCAATTTTTTTCTTTTGCATTGTCCTGCTTGGTTTTATTTTCTTTTATTTTTTTGGTGCTGGGGATTGAACTCAGGGCCTTGTGCTTGCAAGGCAAGCACTCTAACCACTGTGCTAAATCCCTTGGTTTTCTTTTAGAACAGTTGCACGTGTCTGCTCTGCTTAATATTATGTAATCTACTCTAATATTTATAAATTCACTAATTTTAACTAATACTAAGTCTTTAAAGAAAATAACAAGATTTACCTCAACTCCTCCAAAAAAGAAAGAAAGAGAAAAAGAAATGTGTACCTAATGGGCAAGACGCTCCATGTAAAAGGGTGTATTTAGGACTTAATGATGTAAAATTAAAGTTAGTAAGAATTATCATAAATGGGTCAGAACAGGCAAAGGTAAAAATAATCTTAAGAGTTCGTCAGTAAAGTTCTGCAAAATGGAGAGGGCAAGGACACTGTATTGCAAACATCCTTAGCGGGAATCTATTAAAAGTAATCGATATGAAGAAAGTTGCTATTGACCTAAATACAATACTATTGCATCTAAGTATTGTCCTAAGAACAGGGTCATAGTATGAAGCCTGGAGAAGTGAGAACCAAGGGATAATACACTGTTCAGAGTGTCTCATTTTATCCAAGTGTTAGGGTTTGAATCCTAAATGTCCCCCAAAGGACTATGTATTGAAAGCTTGATCCTTAGCTTGGCACTATTTGGGAGCGGTGGAAACTGTGAGAGGTGAGGGCCCAGTGGGAGAAGTTAGGTCATTGGGAGATGTGCCCTGGAGGGCATATTGGGACCCCAGCCCTTTTCTCTCTCCCTCTTCTTTTGCTGGCTGCTGCTAGATAAGTAGCTTTGCTCTTTCACATGCTCCTGGCCATGATCTTCTGCCTTGCCACAGGCCCCTCTCCAACAGAACCAATAAACTGTGGACTGAAACCTCTGAAACTATGAGCCCAAATAAACCTTTTCTCCTCTTCAATTGATTTGTTTAAGTATTTTGTCATAGCAACTGAAAGCTGACTAACACACTAGCTGAGAAGGTTTCAAGGGCCAGGCAAGTAAAGTGCTGAATAATTTGGGAAAATTCTGTACAGAAGATAGGAAGTAAATATTCATTCAACAAATATTGGCAGCCTAGAACATAACAGGTACTGTGCTAAGTACTGTGTAAACTCAAAGGGTGTATGACAATAGGTGTTTAACAATTAGAGGATGTAATGATCACATTGTGCTTACGAGAGAGATTTTTTGGAGTCATGTTGGCTGGGTTCAACCTGTGTTTGAAGTACTTACTACCAGCATGACCTTAGCTAAGTTAGTTAACCTCTTTAACACTGCTTAGTTACTACATCCATTCTAGACAGTATTGTAAGGATTAAATTCACAAAAACATAATGTATATAAGCATGGAATATTGAGCTCAGAGCATAAAATTAGCTCCCAGCAAATGTTATAGTTACTTCTATAATTACTATATTTGAAATTGTAAGACTAGCTAGTTCATATGCATTTATAGGAGAGCAAAAAATGGAGGTTCTCTTATCCTTATAGATTCCTTGGGTGGGATATGAATTAAATTGGCATAAGACAGATTAACAGAGAAAATATATTGAGTTATGTATATATGCAGAGAACCCCACAAGATATAAACTGGAGGAAGGGTCAGATGATTAAAGCTCTCATAGCATCTTGAAGCTACAGAAAGGAATACTGATTTTGGGTGTGTGGAGGGCTGAGT
Source organism: Hystrix cristata (assembly GCA_004026905.1). Classification (NCBI taxonomy): domain Eukaryota; kingdom Metazoa; phylum Chordata; class Mammalia; order Rodentia; family Hystricidae; genus Hystrix; species Hystrix cristata. The sequence continues at coordinate 26,234 of PVJO010015081.1, forward strand.
ATGGGAAGGGGAGGGGAGGAAATACGTGATGAATAAGGTTGTAGATAACAAGTCTCTCAGGTAATAAAAGTTGCCAGGGGAATAGGTGATAGCATTGTGAGGTGTCAACATCTAGAGTTACTCTTCCCTGGTTGGTAAGATCCAACCCCCTAGAGGGGACTCATGACAATTGAGTTCCTTCTGAGGACCCATCTCTAGGCAGACAAGGGGGTGCTAAGAGAAAGTCTTGCCTGTAGCTCCTCTTTGCCAGGAACCCTCAGTTCCGAGCATCGTATTTGGGGGTGACATTTCTTGGGCTCCTTCACTCTGTACCTTATTTATAGCTGTCTATTTTATGCTTATTTAGATTGAAGATTATTGTATAGTATTGATTATTAGATTACCATTGTATATCATTACTGATTAATGGAACTTACCTGTTTATTCATACAAAATTCATACAAATATTTTCTCTTGATATTTTTGCATTGGGATATTTAATATCACAATTTTATTTCCAAATTTGAAAATGACAAGTCCTTTCGAAAGCACTGGTATAAATTAGTTTCCATTTTGACACTTGTTTATATTTTCTTTTAGCTGGTACCTGGTGACCAGTTTGCCTACAAGTATCAAAACTATATTTAGAGTGGACTTTTTTTTTTTATGTGAATGGGGATGTAGCTCCTTGTTAAAGTACATAGTTAGCATGCAGGAGGCTGTGAGTTCAATCTTGAGTACTGCTCCTCCCCCTTTTTTTTTTTTTTTTGACTGGAGAATTTTAAGTAGAATTTTCATTATCTTTTGTAAGAACTATGGAATCCTTTCCTTCGGTACAATATTCTTCCTTAATTGCTTCATTTTTAATATGTCTCATCCACTAAATTTGATCTTATAGTTGGGAGGCACCATTTACATTTTTTGAAATTTCACATATCTCATTTTTTCCCTCAGCAATCTTTTGTGAAGGAAGAAAAAATATAGGGGTCAGCTCTCTTAATGAGATGAAACCGAAACAGAGAAGTCAGGTTTTAACAGCTGGTGTTAGTGTTGGTACCAATACTTAAGTCCCTTTATTTTAAACCAAGAAGTTTCAGGTTTCAGGGTATATGTTTTCCCAGTTGATTGGTGTGAGAAAGAGTCAGGTACAGGTTCTTGGGAGGGTCCGTAAACTACGGGTCAGAAGAAGGAAGTGGCAACTGAAGGAAACCAAAATGTTTCTCCCCAAAATATAAGGGATTGTTGAACTGGAGACTATCAAAATGTAGGGAAACATTCTGCCTCTATCTAAAACCAGGACAGACATTCATAACAACAAAGCTTTTCTACCCTCCTCCATGTCTTTTTTTACCTAAAGATGGATGTGAATTCTCACTCAACTCAGAGACTTAGATATCAGGGGAATTTGCAGGCTGACTTTCTCCCCATAAATTTATCATCATACACCTTTGCGGCCCAAGACTGCTTTCTTCATTATCTTAGTACTTCTGTAAAATTTTTGATTCCTTGTTGAGTTACTATTTAATAAGGTGAGCTCCCAAGTCACTGTCTTAAAAATTGCTTTTCTCCTGCATGATGTCCATTGTGTCCATCAATGCACTTGCTTGTTTTTCTCTGTTACTATGTCTTTTGTTGTAGGAACCTGTCCCATTGATAAATTTAGGAGGGTTGAGGAAAAATTCTGTATTTTCTCTTTTAAAACTCGTATGCCAAATAGTCACCACTTGTATGTTGTATCGTTTTCCATACGGCCTTTTCTGTTGATGCTTTCCATTGTCAAGGAGGACTTCATTTATAATTTTTTAAATGAAAATTCAGCTTCAATTTTGTTATGGTAGGAGAAGAAAACTTTTCTTCCTTTTACCTTTCTAGACTTTGAGCAGTCTCTGTAATAAATGATAGACAAACAAGAGAAACACAGACTGAGTTTATTAACGTGTGTGTCACAAATGCAACACATTGGAGTACTCAGTAATTGAAAGGATGTTTAAAATTTAGGCTTATATACCAACAAAGGAGAACAGGGTTGGGAATTCCTGGCAGGCAAGCAGGTTATGGGAAGTTGACCAGGAATAATGTCATGACAGGGCAAGCTTTGCTCTGCAGAGTTAAGTCTGTTCCTTCTCTGTTGATAACAGTCTGTCTTGACTGCCTTTTCTTCCTGGTACAGAAGAGGAGACACCCTTACAAATGGAGAGCTCTGCCACAAAGTAAATCCTCCTTACAAAAGGGGAACTCAAAAAAAAAAATAGGAACTCATGCTCTGTCCACAGAGCTTCTCCTGTGTCTACTATTTCTCAAAATAATCAGCTCAAAGTAATCTTTATGTCAAAGAGGATTTGGTGTGACATATTCCGGTCTTGTAGAAAAAAATAAATATTCAGATTATCCTGTTAGAAGCACATGATGAAATTCTTGGTGTTAAGAAAACATTGTTTTTTAGGGCAACACAAAGCTACATAGCTACAGATCATTACTTTCTTTAGGGCATGTGCATATAGTGGCTCTGACATTTGTCACATTGGTATCACAAAATACCTGAGAATAATTTAAAAGTAGAAAGATTTGTTTTGGCTTAAAATTTCAGATAGTTCTGTCAATGGTCGTCTAGGTTCATTGCTTTTAGGCCTGTGATGAGGCAGAAAAATCATAGCAGAGGTACATGTCAGCAGAAAACTGCTCATCTCATGGCAGCGGGGAAGCAGAGAAGATGAGAGACCAGAGAACAAGGAGCTGGGGATGTGATCGAGTCCCCAAGGTCATGCCCCATGACCCAGTCCTTTCAACTAGGACCTGCATCCTAATAGCCCATTCAGTTACAAACCCACCAGTGGATCAGTCTGTTGTTGAGGCTGGCACTTTCATGAAGCAATCTTTTTTCTTTTTTTTTGGTGCTGGGGATCAAACTCAGGGCCTTGTGCTTGTGAGGCATGCACTCTAACCACTGAGCTAAATTCCCAGCTCTCATGAAGCAGTCTTTCCCACCAGCTCCAAACCTTAACAGTAGGTCTGGAGTGAGGCAAGGACATATTTTTGAAAGTCTCCCCAGTGGATCTGGATGATCAGCCATGTTTAGGAACCTTGAACTACAGCAACATCTTTCAGTTCCCCTCAGTGATTGAGCAAATGTTCTGTGAAATTTAGATTAGAAGAGAGGAGATGAAGTGTAAGAAGGGATAGTAGCTTTAAGGAAAGTATGAACATCGATGTGTGGACAAAGTGGATGTATCAAGATGAAGTAAATTTACTCAGGTTGATTCTTGTGTGTATAAATATGTTAGATTTGTAGACAGATTAAGTGGAGAAGACAGAATTCTGAGAACCGTTTAGGGGAAAAGTCGTGTTCTACTTCTCTGTTGCTATAACAATACCTGTGACTGGGCAATTTATGAACAAATGAGGTCTATTTTAGCTTGAAGTTCTGGAGGCTGACAAGTCCCAGGTTAGTGGCTGCATCTGGCGAGGGCCTTGTGCTGCCCTGTAAGAAGTTAGAAGGGCAAGCGGGCATGTGCAGAAGAAGCAAAACGCGAGAGGTGATCCCACTTCATAAGAACTGCACTCACAGAAATGAATCCCATTTCATGAGAATTAATCCATCTTTTTATCACAGAAGGGGATCCAAGGAAGTCCCCCCCTGAAAGGCGATGGGGACCTGAAGCCCCTCTTCTGCCCATGGAGTAGATTCTTTACTTGTCATGGCAAGGAATCGCAGGACTCATCAGTGAGAGGCATAGGCAGATTTATTAGGCAGAGTCAATGAGGTACACACTTAAAGGGTGAGACACCATGGCTGGGGCTGCTTATATTTACATGGTCTTGGGGGTGGGAGTCTGTGGAATTTTTGAATTTATAATATCAGAAAAAGCACTGCCTGATTTACAGGAGAAAGACAAGGGCTCGATTGATGGGCTTATTTTTATCCTTTAAGACTCTTAAGAATTTTGAGATGAGTTGCCTGGAAGGAAAAAACACGTTTGGGGTTAAAAAAAAAAAAAGACCTTGTAACCTTGAGTAATTTTGATTGTGTCCTGAAGTTGTATTTTTTTTTAAGTACAGTTTTAAAATTGCAAGTTTTCTTGTCTTCTTTCTGTGTATCTTGTATCCTATCTCATTTGAGAAGCTGTTAATCCTTCTTATGACTTCATCATCTCTCAAAAGTCCCACCTCTCAAAACCATCACATGGCCATCAGATTTCAACGAGTTTTGGAGGGACCAAACCATATTCAAACCAGAGGCAGTGAGTTAGCAGGCCCCAATCTGTCCTTTGCCACCACTCCAGTGTCTCTGTAGATGGCTGAAAAGGGAAGTTCAGGGTCATTCTGCTTCTAAAGGAAGAAAAGTGGGCAAGTGTTCAGGGGACTTTGGATGGCAAATCTCAGAAACTCAATCTGGCTTCAGAAAAAGAAAAGAAAAAGAACAGAAGGGAGGGAGGGAGAGGGGAAGGGAAGAAGGGTGGGTATCTCTTCTTCTTTTTTTTTTTGGTGCCGGGGATCGAACTCGGCCTTGTGCTTGCTAGGCAAGTGCTCTAACCACTGAGCTAAATCACGGGCAGGATGGGTGTCTCTTGATCTGTGCTGCTAGATGGGACCTTGGCTTGGCTCGCAGAGTCAAAGGGACAAAGCTATAGAACCAAGCCTCAGGTCTTGGAATCCCATTTTGTAGGTACCAGACCTTTCTAGCTGTCATCTCCAAGAGTCTCAGCTTTTATCTAAATGGCCTCATTCTTCCTAGCACAGGACCTGAGGGTGGATCTTGCATCACAACCTCAAATCAGAGAGAGTTCATTTTCTGTCTCTCTACTGCTGGTTCCCAAGCTTTTTGCAAGTGTCGCACAGGTCATGTGTGAATTGCTTGTTGAAGGACAGATTTCTGGGCCTCTATTTCCAGTTTCTGATGCAAGAGGTCTGGGTTCGAGGACCTAGACTTCACAGTTTCTGAAAAGAGGTGACTTGATAGAGATGCTGGCTCCTTTTAGGCAGAAGAAATAATAATAAGCAAAAAGGAGATGAGGAAAATCAATTTTTTGCCTTTCTCGTTACCTTAAAACTTGCTCAGATCCCTGCTCAACTCTGCAAGTAGGAAGACCAGTCATTTAGGAAAAGACAAAACAAAGCTAATGAGCCCTAAATTTACCTAGTCTATGTCATCCCATTTCAAGACTGAGGGCACCAAGGTAAGAATAACCAGAGTAATTTTCATGCTTTGCAGGAACACCCAACTGCCAGCTATTCTAACATTCATTTCCAGACATCCCCAGGGGCAAGGCCTAGACGTCTCAAACCATTGTCTTAAATCTATAAACCCTCAGATTCCAGGAAAACCAGAGCCTTGCAGACCACCCCATGGTGAGACCAACTCCCCCACAAGCAGGAGCAATTACACCATATGATCAGTAATCCTGATTTGTCAGCTTCATTGGCTTAAGAGATGGCTAGCAGATTAGTAAAGCATGCTCCTGGGTGAGTCCGGGAGGGTCATGGAGGCGTGGGTTTAGTTACGATGTATGGTCCCTTGCCAATTCCTGTCCAGAGCTACAGCCTTCTGCCATGATGTTCTTGCCTTGAACCCAACTGACTATGAACTGAATCTCCCAAACCATGAGCTCAGTTAAGCCTCCTTTAAATTGCGAATGCCGGGTGTTGTGTCCAGCAATGGCAAAGCTGACTTAACATACCTGGCGGCAGGAAGTAGCCCCCTTTCTGTGCAAGGACAATTATCTTTGGGAGTCAAATTGCTCCCCAAGTCATAAGGATCCCTCTAGAGCTATGGAAACCAGAATGGAGATAATGGTTGAGGGACCCTGGTCCACCTCAGCTCATCCTTAAAGCAGGCCTTGTGCTTTTGTGAATGGATCAGACTGATCCCCTGCATCAGAGCGAGCCGCTTCCAGTTTCTCACGCTGGAATGCTTTTCCTATTCTTCCTTAGTTTCTAACTCTGCCTAATAAACCGCATTACGCCTTACACTGATCTGTCCTGAAGTTCTTTTTCTGTGACAAATCAGGAACCTCCTTGGTAGGCTGAGTTGAGGTCCCGTGTCCTCTTTGGGGGACCCCCTCTGACCCTGTCTGGTGACATCAGGGCCACATTTTGAAAACTATTGCTGTATTTTAAGTGGCTTTGCACATGCCACTTCGTCATGTATTGTTTTGTCTTATGCAGGGGTGGAAGGGAGGAGATGCTTCCTTCTACACTCACAGTTTATTTTTAGCTGGTCTGTGAATGAAATTGGTATAAGAAAGATTAATAGGAGAAAAGCAATTTAAATTATGTATGTCCCACAAAAAATATGTGACTCAAAAAACCGACCAGGTGATTGAGACATAAACCATCCTGAGTTACAGAAGGAATCGAGCTTTGGTGTTTTGGAGGCGTGGTAGAAGTTGCAGGAGGTTGAGGCACAGAGTGAATAAAGATTGGCTTGTTTTGCAGATAAAAGTAGAAGATGCTTAAAACTGTCTCAGCAGCTCTCCTTGTGGTGTAGACACCTTTGTAAAAGTAAATTTCCTTTACGAAAAAGGGAAAATCTATACTTGAGGCAGTTCAGAGATAAGAGCTTTTCCAGCATTGTCTGGGTCTCAATTTCTTTTGTCTCAAAATAATGTGCAAATGTGGCATACTTTTGGGGCGACATGCTCTGAACTTCTTCATTCCCCTTGTTTTCACAGTTATAATCAACTTGGGGGCTTACCAGTTTCTCAGGGTGCTCCCAGAAGGTCGGTACTACATCGTGTCACCAGTAAGTGAGGAGGAAGAGAGGCGATGTCGCTGGCTTCCGGTTGGGTTTCCATGAGTTTTTCTAAGTGTAGAAGAAATGTTAGGTGTTAAAAATAGTATTTTCAAAATGTTTTCCACCTCTCCCTTCCAAAATACTTCCCCCTGAAGGATGGAAAAAATCATAAAGGACAAAGAAGATGGGAAAGGAGATGACAATAATAAAAAAGCATAAACATTGGAAGGAGGGGTGATAAATGATTTAGGAGCTCAGAGAGCCGGAAACTTTACCAGGCCCAGGGAGTGTCTAGAAGCAGCCTCATTCTGCAGAACCTCAAGGACGGCAAAGGACTGAAATGGCCTCGGATGGTGACAATACAGGTGACATTAAGAAGAGGATCTGGGGACACAGTTACACCTCTGGATCCTTTCCTTGGGTGACAGTGTCAAGGTAACAATGGTTACCCTGTCCTGGAAGAAACTGAGGGACTCTGACCTCAAGGACGGTGCGAATCGAGGATGGATTCCCAGCCTGCAATTGGGCAGTCAGCGGAAATTTGACAAGTCGGAAGATGAGGCCCCTCCTCCAGCCCCTCTTCCCACCTTCCTCTGAGCACCATGGCTGCCAGGCTTCCACCCTGACTTGAGGCAGGTCTTTTTTTAGTTAAGTAATCAGACCCAGAGAAAAGCCCCTTAGAGACTCCCACTTGGGGTCCTCAGTAAGTACCATGGCCAGGACAAGTCACCGAGTGCAAAGCCCCTGAGCAGTATCGGCATCAGGCAGATTCCATTTGGCGAAGGAGACTCTGAAACAGCGGAAGCCCAAACAGCACGTGGAAGGGAAGAGAAAGGAAACAGAAAAGGGTATAGTGGATGGAAGAAAACCTTAAAAAAAAAAAAAAAAAAGAAAGCTATAATTGACATTTGCAGAGAAAGAAGATCTTGGATCCTGAAGAACAGGATGCTATTTTTAAAACAATTCTGTAAATTAAAAATAGCAGAGCTGAAGTTAAATATGCAGTAGAAGTTTGGAAGATAACGCAGAAAAAAATCTATCAGAAAGTAGAACAAGGAGGAGGCATGAAATGAAACTGAAGATCAAGAGATTAATCCAGGAAGTCTAATATTTGAGTATTGTGTTCCTGAGATAGACTCGGACAGCCATATAGATTGCATCTGTGGATTAAGATGGCAATGGTGCCCCCTGGAGTGATGCAGTGTGCAACCTGCCCCACTGAATATAGCAGCCTACTGAACGCTGGAAGACCCATGCCATGGCATTTTGATTAGAAATTTTAAGGTATTAGGAATAAAAAGCATTTTGTCAAAGCCTTCAAAGGGGGAAACAAGTCATACCCAGAATCTTAGAAAAAAGAATGGCATCATATTTCCATAGTTAGGGTCTGTAATGTTCCCCAAAGGCCCATGTGGGAAAGATTTAGTCTCCAGGTTGACACTACCAGGAGGTGGTAGAACCTCTAGGAGGTCAGGCCTGGTGGGAGGTTTTCCAGTCATTGGGAGTGTGCTCTTAAAGGGAATTTTGAGACCCTAACGCATCTGTCTGTCTGTCTATCTATCTATTGAACAGGGTCTCTCTACGTAGTTCAGACTGACTGTGAACTCACTATGTAGCCCAGGCTAGCCTCAAACTTGCAGCGATCCTCCTGCCTCAGCCTCCCAAGGGCTGGGATTGCAGATGTGTGCCACCATGCCTGGGTCTTCCTCTTTCTTTTTTGTTCCTGGCTTGGAGATCCTGCCTTACTACTGGTGCAATAGCAATGGGTCCAATAGATTATGACCTGAAGCCTCTGACCCGTGCTCAAAGAAACCTGGCATCCTTTTAGGTTATTTCAGATTGTTTCTATAATAACAGAAAGGTGTTTAATATAAGATTTCTCAGCCGGGTGCATGGTGCCCTCCTCTAATCCCAGTACTGAGTGAGGCCAAGGGAGGAGGAACACAAGTCTTAGCAAGATCTCATCTCAAAATAAAGAATGAAAAAGGCTGGGGATGTAGCTCAGTGGTAGGGAAGCCCTGAGTTCAATCCCTAGTATTGGGGGGCAAAGTTTTCTCGACAGAAATGTGTAACCCGAAGGTCATAGAACAATGAAAATTCTGAAGAAAAATAATTTCCAACCTACAGTTCTGTACTTAGCTATCTCATATAGTATTCTTAATTATAAACAGTACAGTTCATATAATTAATTTAATCATGAGAAATACTGATCTTGGATTGCTTTGTTGCTTATGAACTTTTCAGATTTTCCAGAGAATGCGGGTTAGTACTATATATCACCAGGGTCTGTTGCCAAAGACCACTGGTGTAGACAGCCCCACAGCTGCACCAGGCCAAGAATCTCCACTATTGCTGCTGTCCAGCCTTTCTGGAGTAGACCTCACTAGGTCTCCATCACTATCCAAAGAGATGGATTCTCTGGTTTCCCACAGGTCTGTGCATTGGGCTGACAGACGAGGCTGAGTTTAGGTCATTGGAAGAGTTTAGGTTACACATCCTCCCGCTCCCAGAGAGCGTAGTTCCAATTCAGCCTTGGAAAAGGGAGACTCAGAATGTGAGAAGTTTATCAAAGAGAAGATAATCAAAATATTTGGGCTGCACCATAAATGAAAAAATATTTCCTGCACCAGACAGATTATTAAGAGCGAGGGAGAAGAGACACGTGTCCACACAGGCAAATCTTAAAAAACCCACTACCCTTTCACCCTGTGTAAGAAATCTACTGTAAGAAGTTCTATCTATTTTACAAGGAAAATAAGACATGGACTCTGGGAAAGGGGTCAAAGGGGTTCTCCGCATGCAAGTAACCAAGAGAAGCCCTCAACGTGGCAGAAGCTCCATTAACTGCTGAGCCAGAGGCTAGAGAGCAGCCCCTTCAGCCCAAAGGAGAGCGAAGAGCTTCAGCAGGGAGGCTGGCTATCCCGGGAGGGGGAACCAAGGAGAGGGGAGGGGTGTTTGGATAGTTGGAGAGTGTGGCCAAGGTCAGGGAGGAAACAGACAACTAAGCAAATGAGAGAAAGGAAGAAAACGGTTAATTTAGTGAGAACAAAAATGTTGCACAAGAAAAGGAAATATAACCAAAATACGTTAAATGTGTACAATCATCTGTGAAAGAGAAGTGTACAATTATAAAATATACACACTGGCTACTGATTTAGCAAAATAATGAAATCTATAATTGTATTAGAAAAATAAGGAAGGAGAGGTATATACGGTCATTTGCCGTACAATGATGTTTTGGTTAAGGACAAACCATGTGTATGAGGATGGTTACATGGGGTTATAACAAAGCTAACAACTTCTGATCTCCTAGTAATACAACACCGTAGGGCTGCAGTCAAATGCATAGCTCGTTGGCTTAGTGTTGCTGGTTAGATCTGTTGTGCTTCCAGTTGTATAAAAATATAGCAGTGCAATTATGTACAGGATATAATAATTGATAATAAGTATGTTACTAGTTTATATAGTATTGTTATTTTAGAGTGTACTTCTATTTATGAATTTTTTTTACTGCAAAACAGTACAGCATGTTATACAACAGTGGCTTCATATATCTTGTGCTTACTGAGTCTCCTGATATCAAGAGGCCACATGGGGTGATTGACCTAGACCACTTAAGTTTACGTAAACTCATACTGTGATTTCCACACAACAATGAATTTTTTTTATTTTTTTGAGGCAGGGTCTCACTATGTAGTTCAGGCTGTCCTTAAACTCACTATGTAGCCCAGGCTGGCCTCGAACTCACAGTGATCCTCCTGCCTCTGCCTCACAAGTGCTGAGGCCCTCGTGTGCACCACTACACCTGATTTAAGCACACTATTTTAAAATATGAAGGCAAATGCCAGAGTAGCGGTCCTTAGAAATGAATTTGTTAGGAAAGGATCTTGTCTGGGGAATGGGAGGGTTGAGCAGCGGACTGTTGTTTTTCACTCTAAGCTGTGTCAAACTCTTTGACTTGAAAAAAATACGAATATTCACAACTTAATAAAAATACAGGGTGAAAATACATTACAGATTCTTGCAAGCTGTATGTCCAAGATTATACTTCCGTGCTGTTCTTCATGCCATGGTGCAATGATAAAGACCTTAATCCTTGTAATAGTGTGTAATACTTTAAATGGCATAAATGAGACATTTGTGTCTAGTTTGAGGCAAAACAGTGAATGAAGTTATGCTCAGTCTTTATTTAAACACAGTTAGACTCAAGTTTCTGATATATAGAGAAAAATGTAGACTCGGGGTATGTAAGTAACTGAAACTTAAATACGAAATGGAAGAAAAAAAGAGACTAGAGGAGGTACTGCAGGTCAGTGATTCCATAGCAGGGTAATTAGGTTCCTAAAGTAGCAGTAACTGGTTAATCACCAAGGCAGTGAATAACTTGAGAGCTGGTGGTTGGAAAATTCATCCCCCTCACACAGCTCTTGTATTCATTTACCATACACACAAGTGCAATCTCTTTAGAGATCAGTGAGAAGTCAAGTCCTACAGTGCATTGGAGAGTAGTTTTGTGGAATACTGGGGGACGATGCTACATGGGCAGGATGATGGTGTCTCATAGAAGGTATAAAAGTCAAGAGGAAGGATTCAAATTTGAAGTGTTAAAGATAGCGGACTGTAGAACAAGGGAGTGATTTTTCTTGATGAATCTTGGTTTAAAATACAACTTTGTGCTTTTTTTCTTAATATAGAACTAAACATACTAATGAAAGGAAATTCAGGTATCTTAGATATTTCTTGGTAAGTGCTCATGAGATGATTCTGTTTGAAGCAAGACAGCCTGGGACTTGGGATCAGATCTGGATGGAAACAATGGCCTTGCTGCTAAGAGTCTGCGACCTGCACGTTTCTTCCTCTTGTTGAACTTCAGGTGGTGTCGTCATCATTCGAACTGGGCAAAAGCAGTCGACACCTCTGGGATTTCTCAGCTGTCTCATCTCCTTTCTCTAGAGGCTTCTCATTGCTTTCATCCACAGGGAGCAATCAATAGGCAGCCCTAAACCCCCACTGCCGATGGCTATGTGCACCTGGATATGCATCTAGCAGTGCTGGATCCATCAACTGTTTGGTTTTGGGAAGTCTGCACACCTGCGAGCCAGGAATGGTAAGTCCGAATATAGCAGACTGTATTGCAGTCTAGTCCACAGCATCTCAGAGAAGCAGAAAAATGTGTCAGGTTCTCAGAAAGAAGAATAAATGTGCTAAGAGGTCTAGATGACAGATGGAGAGACAACCCTGAGAGGTTCGCATTTCCTGATACTGTCCCCTTCCTACTAAGGCCCAGCTGCTTTCCTTCCTTAGTATTCATTACCTATAAAAGTCATACTTTGTAATAATAGCTATCTGTACCCTCTGTATTCTGTAGGACCTCAGTTCGAGACTTTAAGTATCATTTGAAGAGTCTGCTTCTGCGTATCGTTTGGACCTACACCCAAACTTGGCCCGCGGGTGTTGACTGATGGAGATGCCAGCCATTATCTCATCTCCTCATGCTGTGACTCTCTTGGCTTCCACTGCAGAGAGGCTTCAGCCTGGTGCCTATCAAGTGTAGAGCGGGAGCTGTTGAGGCATCAGTAACATTGAATTGGGGGCCCAGGAGCTCCTCCTACCCCTTTTGGACTCTGATTAACACAGTCCTAATTTGTGGAGCTTAATATTCAGCAGAGACCTGGATTCTTAACTATTTCATTCGATCGGTAATAAGTAAGACCTGGAATGTGTCGACATCTTCTCATCAGCTCTCTGGGTGCTTCTGGGTTATCCAGAATCTAGAAATGAGGGAAAATGTATAGCCGTTTAAGTACGGACTTCTGTCAAATATACTTAAACATGTTTTGCTATCACCTATAAGAAAAAATTAGGTTGGTGAGCCTTAGTGAAAGAATAATGAATTTCCAAGGTGCATCTATCTGTTCTTCATCCTGGGGCTTATCTTCTCTTGATCTGAAGTATAGTTAGCACTCCGTGTCCACAGACAGGTTTCACATCTGCAGAGTCAACCAACTGTGGATTGAAAATATTTGGGAAAAACTTCATCTCTACTGACCTTGTAAAGGTCTTTTTTCTTGTCATAATTCCCCAAATAATATAGAATAATAACAATATACACAGCATTTACATTGTGATAGGTATTATAAATAATATAGAAATGATTTAACAGACATACGATAGGCATGGGTTGTAGGCAACTACACTGCCATTTGACATTTTACATCAGGGACATTTTGGTTTTTTTGGGGCTGGAGATCGAACTCAGGGCCTTGTGCTTGTGACTCAAGCACTCTAACCACTGAGCTAAATCCCCAGCCCTACATCAGGGACTGAATGTGTACATATTTTGCTATGTTCCTGTGGAAACTAAAGGATATTTGTACTTCTTATTAGAAAGTTCTTTAAGAGGTTGAAGATTTAGCGCAGTGGTAGAGTGCTTGCCTAACAAGCACAAGACCTTGAGTTCAATCTCCAGTGCTGCCCCTCCAAACAAAGTTCTTTATAGCAATTTACACTGAGGACATTTTAAACCGTCATCTTGGTTTGAAAAATTAATCAACGCTAATTAACTATAAAGAATTAATGATATTGCTTGGGTAAAAACAGCTTGAGCTAGAACACAATTCCATTAGGTACCCACTGCTTATTCCTGTTTGTTTTGTCAAATTCATTAAGTTGAATTTAGGAAGAAAATGTTGTCTTAGCCCATTTTGTATTCCTGATCAAGTTTTCATTAAGTTTTGTCACATTAACATTTACATAACATTAAACACGATGGAATGGATTATGGAAAAAGAGACAATATTATAAAACTTAACTGACACAGTTTTCTATTGTATCCTTTGAAATACCGAAAATACAGTAGAGCATTTTACTGCCTATGAGATTGTACTTACATTTGAACAGTGGTTTGTATTTAAGAACTACAGAGGGACTGGAGATGTATTTTAGTAGTCAGAAGACTTTCAGCTTGAAAAATAAGCTATTTCTAAAGTATCAGCAGACTGATATCCGATATCTGACCTTTCCTTGTAATTTATTCTTGGCTCCTCTATATTTTCTGGACTGATTATAGCACATGAAGCCCTCGTGAGTCTCAGTTGCAAATCTGTGTTATTGTTCTGCGTGTGTTTGCTGGTTCTGCCCTCTTGAGTCATTCAGATCTAGATTTAAAAGGTATTTTGAAGCTAAAGAATTAAATGGTCCTTTCTAATTATATTAAAATATTTAAAAATTTGGGTTTTCTTTCAGCCCATGTTAAGGATCTCTGGGAAACAACTACTAATTTTTTTTTTTCATTTGCCTTTGAGAGAATTGAGCTGACTGAAAATATGTATGAAAACAGAATTTCAGGCTGCTTGAATATGGTGTATTTGTGCTACTTTTATAAACAAAATAGGAATGGAGGAGATTGGAGATCATACCTCTTACTGGACCTTAAAAGTAGATCACTGGTCTGATTAAGTAGGACCTCCATTTGAGCCTTGAAGAATGATCAGAAGAGTCTGCTTCCTAGAATCCAGCAAGCTCACATGCCTACCCACTATCAATATTTGTTAAGTGATAGTTAAGAAAATTACAATCTAGAAAAAGTCTTTCAGACTAATTGTATATTTTCACTTAAAATCTTACAACTTTCGGAAGGTAAGTTTAAGTGGCTGTCTGGTTACTTTGTTCTTGGATTTGCCCAAATAGAATTGAAGATTTCATCAGCGGTCTATTTTTGTATCATGATGATTTGTCCATTGGAAGCCAATTTGACAATTTGAGGATGAAGCAGTACTGTACCTTCTCATGAGGATTCTCAGAGTGGAATCAGCATATTAATAAACCTGCCCTTCAGCCTCCGGAATCCATGAACTGTACAATGTTTGTCAACTTTGTAAAGATCTGGCCTGCCTTGATACTTTCCTTCTTCTTTCAGCTTGTTTAACTTCTGGCTACTGACTTTGTTAAGTGTTGTTAGTAAGTCCAAGGGGAAGTGAGCTTAGCGATGTTTGTTTACTGCCTCCTTTAAAAAAATTCCTTTGGTATGAATTTTAAAGAATCCTTAATTGGTAATAACAATCAGTCAACAATCAAACCTGCCATCCTCAGAAGAGCCAGTATTACTTGATTGATTTTAATGAGCAGCTATCAGTCAACTGATGATCCTTAGTAAAAATATGATGCCCCTATATACTAGTTGGCTACTATATTACAAATATTATTGTGGGATTTTGTCTATTAGCTGTCAGTCAATGAAAAAGGAGAAAGTAAATCACAAAATGCTCATAGGGCAGAATGGGGTGAAGTTGAACTTTTTTTTGTTTTTGAACACAGCAGAGATAAAGATTGATAATGCACATTTACCTATATAAATTGTCAGTTGCTATCTAGAGAAATACATGGCAATAAAAGTTATGTTCTAGCAGTATTGTTTTTGTGAAGCTGGCATAAATCTGAACATTTAAGAAAAATATTATTCATTCATTCAACAGTTACCAATGCTGTGAAGTATCAGACGAAGTTGAAGATGTGGGCAGGGACCAAGCCCTGTAAGGCTTTGTAGATCATATGGAGTCTGGAATTTATTATGAACAAATTTGGAAAGCAGTGCAAGTATTTTTAACAGGAGAGTAAAAAACAAGTTGTGCTGTGTACAGAATACATTGCGGTAAGTCAGGAGTTAAGAAAGAATGTGCAGCAGGGTAGGGCAAGAGCAATGCAGAAAAGTATACAAAATCAGGTCAAATAGGTTTCTAAACCAACAGTAGAGTGAACAGAGAATTTGAATAAAATAATTACATATTTTTTTTTCTTAGAGGAAAAGTGATCTTTTAAGAAATGATTGCTAAAGTAGAAGACACACACCTATACATCCACTTTTCATTTTTCATCTGAAGTTTTGGAAAAGATCTATAACTAATGCCATTTCATCGGTTCTACAGCTATATAACAGGACAGAAGAGTTCTGTGGAAAGACAACAGAACACACAGATGTATGAAATATCAAACAAGGGTTTCTGGTTTGACTTTTTAAAGTTCTAAGTGTGTAATTTTCAATGGATAGCACAAGGAAAGGATTTCCTTATGTTGGCTGATCCAAGATAGCATGAGTTAGGGATACAGGTATTGTATTTCTCCTTGCTGGATGGAGGTGCATCCTGCAAGGCAGTTGCCCAGGGTGGGAGATCTCCAGGAACAAGTGAGGTCAAGGTCGCCCGAAGGTCAGTCCTGTTTCCCAGAAACAGCACCAAATGGTTTGTGATTCTGGTACAAGAGTTCTGAACGGTCGATTTGGTTAAAGCAGGTTTTGATTTGGAGGCTCCAGGAGGGGATTTTGTAAGGGAAGCTTGGCTTGGACCGAGAAGCCATCACTTGTTTTTGTGGCATTCCCACCAAGTACTTAGTGTGACAGCAGTACAAAAAAGCACTATGTCTTCTGTGACCATGTTCTCCATCTATGGGTCCAAATAACAATTATATGAAACAAAATAGCCTGAACACTGAATATTACAATATGGTGGAAAGAGCATAAACTTTGAAGTCAAACATAGCTTTAAATCCTGCTTCTTCCTACCATATGAGTGACTTCAGATAAATAGTAGACAAGTCTCTCTTTCGGCTTATGAAAAAGAAAGAAAAAACAAAAACAACGATAGCGGTACCATTTTCCCCCAGTTTGTTAGGAAGTAGAAAAATCTAATTGATAACAGGTATGTAAATGGGTGTTTTAAATTTCAAGAGAGTAATTTTGATTTTCAGAGCAAGGAAAAGTTTCTCCATGTTGAAGGAATTAGGATAAGTGTTGATAAGAAAATAGTTAGCAATTGTTCTGATTGCCCCAGAGCAAAGAGGAATGTCGCAAACTTGGAAGCGCTAGCTTTTCTGTTATTGAATAATTAGAGACCGAAAAAGTACAAAATGTGCAAATTGTAAAGTCCAAGCAAGTGTAAAAAGGAATTAGAAAGGGCAAGATGAGTGCAGGCTTTTAGTAAACTGGAAACTATTAGTCTCAATAGGCTGATTAGAATGTGGATAAAGCATGTGAGAGGAGGGTGCGACAGGAAACTGGAAATATCCATTACCTCTTTCTTAGGAGCTGAAATTCTCCTCCCTGACCAGGATCGGGGCTAGAAGAGCCAGCCAAAACAGATGATCTTTCTGTCTTCCTTTTCCTGGCTCAGTTTCTGTAGGACTCTGACTCTCAGCCAATGTAACTCGAAAAGATCTCTGCTTTCAGTGGCAGGTTCCACTGCGAACTTCTGTCTCACATCTTCAGAATCAAGGTAGAATTTTACACTGCCAAATGCACTGGAGGAAGAACAAAACAACTCTGATTTCTTGGGAGCAATGCGGTGTTTGCAGCCTCTCTTTTATGCAATGACGTTTGTGGTGTGCTTTGTAAAATGCAGAGTGTTCTCTTAAGGTTTTAAATCAGTGCTCGGTCTCAAGATGATAGACCTCTTAGAATCTAATTTAAGAGACTATAAATATGTGAAACGAGATTGCCCAAAGATTCAGATGGTAAAATTCACTCCTAATGGATGGGTGAAGAAAGGGGTGGTTCCTCCATGAATTGAAGATGAGACAGTACTGTGGGGTGGCTGTGTGGGGTGGCTGTCAGGAGTAAATGAGCAAATACACATGAAAGCACTTTGAATGCTACCTGGCACGCGGTGTCCCACAAATATGAGCTGTTATTGATTTCAAGCAGCATTTCCGAATTTGCCTAGTGATAAAAATCACCTGCGAGGGCTTGTTAAATTTAAAGATTCCCAGGCCCCTCCCTGAAAGATGGTATGTTGATTGGCCTAAAGAGGTGGGGAGTGTGGGCTGTGTGTGTTTAACAAGCGTTGCAGAATTCTTTAGATTTCCCTCGTTTAGAGACCACCACCTGCAAGCAGTGGTTCTCCAGTTTTGAATACCTCAGATTCACCTGGATGTCCTAATGTTTGAGCCCAGGAAGTGGTGAAGAACCTCCATATTAACAAGAAGAGGCTGCTAGTGAAGAAAAGAGGCTTTAGCCACATTTTAACAAACAAGGCCCCTTAAAGAGATTCACTGACAGCCTTGTAGTCTTTTCCCAAAAGTCGGCTCTTGGTCCAAATATCAAGGATGTGGGACAAAAAGGAAGCTGGTGAGTCTTTTAAAATTCAGATTCCTAGACTTGTCCTGCTGAGACTTTTTAATCAGTAGATTTGTGGTGGAGTTTTAGTATCCGCCATTTTAAATTTTCCAGACAGTTCTGTTGTGTGTCTTGGTGTGGGAACTATCAGCCTTTACCCCAGAACAAAGCAGCTCGGTTGCTGTTAACAAACCTTGGGAAAGAGGGTGTCGGTGCAGAATGGGATTGGCCTCTAGAGAAACTCAGGAGAAGAAAAGTGGCCCAAAGCTTGCTCACTCTGATTCCTGGCTCCCAGACCTGGCCCCTACGCTGCTAGCACCAGCTGGCCCAGGAAAAGGGGCTGGCTTTTCCTCCGGGTGGTCCTAAGAAGCCACCTGTAGGTGTCCTCTCTCCATGGGGGTAACCAGCAGGTTTTATATTCTGTTTGCAGTGGCCTCTGTCAAAGCTGTTACTCCTGCAAATAAGCCATCGTGGCTCTCACTGCCCTTCTTGCTTGCTTACAACTTCCTCTGGTCCAAGCCTTTTCCTAGGTGTCTTCAGACTTTCCTGTGCCCTTCCCAGGTCCTGTTCTATGATCAACACATCCCTGTCAGACACCTACTATCCTCTTCTGTCTCCTTCATGGCCTTGAATCAGCTGAAGCTTTCTCAGAGGCAATTATTAATTCTTCCTTCCCCAAGTACTTCAGTCAGGACAAAGGGGATAGTGTCTTTTGTGGCTGTCCTTAACATGTTCATGATGGGGCTGTAATTCGTATGTCTCACTGCCAGTCGGCTTGATCCTTTGGTGGTTCAGGCAGTTTTGCATTAATTGTATTAGTAAAAAGACCGATGAAAGTGATGATCCGTTTGTACCACCAGTGGTACAAGCTACCTGATGCGTCAGACATGCATGTACCACTGGTGGTTTAAGCCAGAGAGAACATGTTTTAAAGCCTTTTCAAGGCCATGAGTCCACAGTCGGGAAAAAAATAATCTGTCTTTCTCCTAGTCCTTATTTGCTGTTACACTTTGGATT
Source organism: Hystrix cristata (assembly GCA_004026905.1). Taxonomy (NCBI): domain Eukaryota; kingdom Metazoa; phylum Chordata; class Mammalia; order Rodentia; family Hystricidae; genus Hystrix; species Hystrix cristata. Next base: position 45,064 of record PVJO010015081.1, read on the forward strand.
TTACATGTGCTCCAAGGGCTGTGTGTTCAAGACTTGGTCCCTGGCTGATGGTGCTCTTGTGATGTGGGGACTCTTTAAATGGGGACTATGGTCAGAAGGAGATTTGGTCATCAGCCCCGCCCTGGAAGGGGATATTGGAATACCAGCCCCTTCCTCTCCCTGTCTTTGCTTCCTGGCTACCATGAGTGAGCAGCTTTCCCTTTTTCCCTTGCCACAGGCCAAAGGCAACAGGACCAAGTGACCATGGACTGAAACCTCTGAAACGGTAAGCCAAAATCGATCTCCTCTTCTTTTAAGTTGATTTCCTCAGGTATTTTGTCACAGTGACAAAAAAGCTCAATAGTATGCCTACCACCCTGGTCCTTGACTGTTTTAGGAGACTGCAGGGTTTACCTTATGATACTTCTGCCTTCTGAGCTTCTTGGTTCCTTGGTGGGATGAACGGTGCTGTGTGAGTCTGAGCACATTTAGTGTTCCTAGTATAGTGATGGTGAACCTTTTAGAGCTTTTAATCTTACCAACAGCCTGCTGTGGCAAACGTGCTGTAGATTTGCTACTGCTACTATAATATGTTCAGTGGGGAAATAAAGATGGCTCCTGGCAGAGATGACTGTTAATCAGGGTAGAATGAGCACTAATTTTATTTTTCTCCCCAGTAATAGGGATTGAACCCAGGGTCTTCACACTGAGCCACATCCCCAGCTATTGTTTTATTTTTTATTTTGAGGCAGGCTCTTGTTAAGTTGCCAAGGCTGGGTTTGAACTTGCAGTCCTCCTGCCTCAGCCTCTCCGAGTGCTGGGATTATAGGCATGTACCACCATGCCTGATTTGAATGAGAATTATTGAAAATGCAGAGCTATAAAAAAGGAGGCCTGCACCAAACTTTTCTTAGGGGCTATTTTTATTAAGCAAGCAAACAGCAGTGCTTTGCATTGAGATTTTGCATTGCCACAAAATGTATATCTTATGCTGTGAAAGAATTTACCCTTGTAGGTTATCCTTGTTGTATAGAGCAATCATTGTAGTAGCAAAGCAAAGGGAGTCGATAGGGGTAGGCACCTAGGATGCACACCACTAAAGGATGCATTGATATAGAGAATGAAAAAACATTCAACTTGGTGTATTGGCACATGCCTGTAATCCCAGCACTCTGGGAGGCTG
>PVJO010015082.1:0-46205 GCA_004026905.1 Hystrix cristata
AGCAATTTTCTATCCATAATCTTAAATTTTCATGTTGCTTAGGACCCACCTTTGAAGTAATAAATATCTTCAAATAAATTATTAAATTTATCTTTATGCATTAGTTTATTTCTCTATTCTAAACAAAATCCTAAGATAAAAGATCTTATAACCTACATGCTGCGCATAATAGGATGTTTCTTCAAAAAACACACCACACTGGTTCTCATTCTCTCCTCCATGACCACAGATATAAGATATAAGATTTATGCATATATTAGAAGACAACACATGTACAAATTGCATGCTTTTCAGAAATTAATGTCGGAATGAAATTAGGTTTTTCTTTTTAGAATTTAAAAAAAAGCCACATAAACATTTTATGTTTATCAAAAAAATATTTCTAAATTTGAGTTGGGTTGGTCCTAACATATTCTTAGTAACTTTCCAAATTAATATATTGTTTAACTCAAATATTTTAGTAGCTATAAAAACATGTTACTATGCTCATCAACTACAAAACTCAAAAATGTGTATTTGCCATAATGAAAAGTGTCATTATGCATATATCACACCAATATTTTTGACTGGCTTTTGAAACAAAAGAAAGATTAGGAGTTCTATGACAAAAGGTCACATAGGTCTGTTAGTTTAAGGTGACAGTGTGACTATTTAAATAGAGGAGAACTTGGCATTCCTGAATCAAATATTCATGAATGTGTGCTGCAAAGCAAATAAGGGAAAAAACTATAGCCTGCAGCCTGTTTTCTCATACAACATAAACCAGCTCAAACAAAAATAGGACCAATCCTGCACAATATAAACCCGTTGTCTACAGTCTCTAGTTGGAAATTGTAAAATGAGGTAAGAAAAAGAAGATTAAAAATAATAATAAACCCTAAGAATGGTTTAACTTTCCAAGCCCCCATGAGGTTCACACTTCTGAGCTGGATTACTGGTTGAAAAGGTCTTTACGGTCCTGGCACAGACACTCCAACCTTGGGGGATTTCCTGGAGATATTTCCACACGCACAGAACAAACACTCTGACCCCGTCCACCCAGAGCTTCCGACAGGACTGGGGCAAGGGACCTAACTAAGCATCTTGTCAATTTGGCTCTCAAGAAAAGGGAAGCCCATCCCAGCGCTGCAACAGGTGGACCCTGGTGATACAGAAGCTCTGCCGGCTCCCCTCTCCTGAGCGCTGCACGGAACCCTCACAGGTTGGACATACTTTAGAGCTCAAAGTGGGAGGAAATAAAGGATGGAAGAAAAAAAATCAGCATTTAATACACACCTCATAAATGTACTTTCGGGCCAGCCTATCTGCCTAACAAGCAGGAAAACCTGGAAGTAGGGTACATCTTATTTATAATTTTCATGTCTTTTCTTTATTCAGCTACGTTTCCCAATTCCCAGCCTGGGATAAAACAGGAACTCAGGAAATGTTTGTTGAGTGAATAAAAAAGCAGAAGCATAAGTGAATGAATGAATGACTGTAAATATACTCACTACGTTCATGTACTTCTGTGAGTTTGTGGGATTAAGAGGCAACTCCTCTTGTTCCATTCTACCATTCCTTTTCTCCTCTCTTTTTATATCTTTTAAATTATAGGATCGATAGCTTGCTACAATTTAAGATATCTCTGCAATTCCAGGTGGTTGTAATAATTACTTTAAAACACACGACAAAAATCAATTAAGCATAAGCACAATATAAACTTCACCACTTTACATTCTGGAGGAACAGGTTATTTATCTTAAAGGAATTTCTTTCACAAACTGTTATTGTTCCCATTAAATTATTAGCCGCATCCCTTCCCCCTTCTGTTCAAATGTTGCATGGCTGCCCTGCTTCCTCAGGTGGGGTGTGACACAATACGCCTGTATGTGACTGTATGTTTTGTCTACTTATTGGCACATAAATATCCTTGAGGACAGGAAAAGAACTGGCGTGGGTGTGTGTGTGTATGTGTGTGTGAGTGTGAGTGTGTTCTCACACACGCACTTCCCTAGATTGTTCTCCACGGAAATCTTCTTCCATATGGGAGTGGAGCCAAGGAGAGCCCGAGGACTTCCCCAACCGAAGCCAAAGGTGTGGCATTGCCTCCCCAGCGTCTGCCCAGGCCGGGGGGAGGAGTGGGAAGGGAAGCTCGGCTGAGGAGAGACACTGGTGACGAGTATAAAAATCTTTGACTTGGAGAAAATAATCCAGGAGTCCAACATTTTTGCAGTATTTAAGTTTGCAAAACTTTCTCAGGACTAACACATTCTCAAGTGATGCCTCTCAGAACAGCAGAACAGAGATCTACTGGGGTTTATACAAACTTTACTCAACAAAGAGAAATCGTCAGTGAATAAAAAGCTCGGCCTTTTCATTCATTCACTGATGTATTTAGTTATGTCTTCAAGATAAGAAATAATTTAGACAACACCTCCACCCATACTTCCGCCTTTAATCCACTGCAGAATCCACTGGTCTTTTCTTAGTAACAACATTATGATGCCTTTGCACTGCCACAACGTGAACAAACATACTTCCCTCAAATCAGGGCTCACAGCTTATGAGAGACTCAATAAAATCCTTTCTCTAGCAAGCGCCTCCTCCCTTAGCTTCCCTGAGACTTGCCTGCCTTGGTATTGTGACAGCTAAAGTACTCTGGCATCCTCTGTCTGAACTTCCAGGCCCACATGAAATGTCCTCTCTCCTACACTCTTCCCTGCTTCTCCAGGGCAGAATTACTACTATACTCTTACATGTTTTCATAACACTTTGCTCAGCACCCACTATTGCCCGGGTCATGGTCTGCTTTGGATTTTAGTTCATTGAGTGTATATTATATAATCCCCAACTTAATGTTCAACTACTGACAAACAGGATCATTTCCATTTTTCTCAAAATATCTCAACACCCAGAACAACACATCTTTCAAAAATATAATCCAGTCATGTGATTTCTTAGCTCAAAAGTGGACAAAGATCCTCTAATGCTTACCAACCAACTTGATGTGCTGATTACACAATGCTGCGCCCCAAACATACCATGTTACTTTCAGTCCAGGATCACACCAACATTCATCCATGCCATCTCTTGGTCTATGTGAAGGTAATTCTCTCCACCTGTCAAAACCTTGCCCGTGTTTAAATCTTCTCTTGGGAAACGCTTTCTGATCCCCAAGCCCTTCACTCCAACGAACCCAGAAGAAAATAGGTATTTCCTTCTCTTTTGCATTTACAAAGTATTTTATTTAGACATCTCTAAGGGCACTACCACAAGCTTTCTCATACTTACGTGGGCTACATAGTAATCTTATCTCTCTTGTGGGGTCTACAACCCACTTGAAGGCCAATACGCTGTCTTGTTCACCACTGTATCCCTCTACCACACCAGAATACTAAATTGCACATGGCAGAACTGCCATAAATATTCATTGCATTTAACCAAACTGAAGCTTTTACAAATAGCCAAAAAAGCTCAAGTTCCATGTAAGAAGGAAACAAGCTCAAGCCAACACAATGTTGGCATCTGTGATGAGTGGTGTTCTCAAAATTTCCACTTAAGGCTGATGACAGAATCAAGCTCTGTTATAGTCAATGAATAATTTATTTGTGCACAAAACATTCTGTTAATGGAAATCTTTTTATGACACAAGATCTAAAATATACTTACTCCCCTATAGTTATTAAATGTTTGCTTTAAACATTAATACACAGGTAAAGACAAATGATAATTATAGGGTCATTATACGCTCTTAAACTGAATGAATCAAGATTGTCTCTTCTAAAATTCATAAACTCTTCTTTAGAGAGGAGTGTGGAGGATGACACTGCAACCAGCAACTCACTGCTACCATGAAATTGAAGAACCTGAGGTTTTTGTTGTTGTTGTTGCTGTTGTTAGAAGGAATACTAATTGAAATAACTACTTTAGATTCAAACAGCTAGTGGATTTTAAAAGTTGTTAGTGCTCAGTTAAAATTCGCCCTGCTTCCTGAACGTCCATCCCATACATCACAGAAAAAGAGAAGTGTGTGTTTGTGCATTCCCTAGATGTTGCAGCCTGCCAAAAAACGTTCCTTTGCTGTGCTATTTCAGCAAGTCGTGAGATGGCAATGATCGTGTTCCTCAAAAGGAAAAGATAGCTATTTTTCCTGCATGTTTTTATTTTAGTGGGCTGAAAGGCACACTTCTGGCTGTTGAGAGTAATCCAGCAAGTACACATGTTCCCAAGGATGTGAATAGGGTGCGGGTGGCAAGGTTACGGTGGAAAAAACCTGAAATCACCCTAGGTTCTTGGGCAATAACTAAGGAGCTGAAAGAACAGAAAGAAAAGGAAGAAGACTCAAGTTTTCCAGTGAATTTTTGTTTCCAACTATAAGCCCTTTTGAGAAAAAAAAAAAAGGAGAATAAAATACATGCTTTCTATCTACATTTGTCACAAACACAACTGGTATACCATCAAATTCATCACAGTACTATCCAAACCAGACTCTCTCAGTAGCTCCTTTTCTACTAACAGCAGTGCTTAAACACCCAGGCTCAAAGCCTGCAGTGATCACTGACAGCTGCCTTCTGCCTCCCACCCCCAGAGCACGTGCACGCACCCATGCATTTGACAAGCACACACGCGCACGCGCACACACACGCACGCCATTCTCAATCAGGCATCCCTCACCGTCTTCCTGTACTTTCCCTCCTATTGTCTGGCTAGCGCTCCAACTCAGACGCTTGGCACCTGTGTGACCTCCCACCACACAGTCAGGGGACCGGAAGGTACTCTAGGTCCAGCTGGCACATCTCCACCGAAGGATAGGACTGGGCACAGTGCCCTCGGCTACACAGGACCCAGGGACCATTACCAGAGGCAGCGGCCTGTGGATGTGTCAAGAGACCCTCACAGAAAACAATTTGAGCTGAACATAGCCACTAGGGCACCAGGATGCAAATCCTGAAATGTGAGGAACTGAGGAAAAGACACCGGAAGTTAAGTCAGAAAGAATTCCCTGAGCCTGGGACAAAGTGCTCCCCAAGCATTCTGTGCAGCGCCTTTGTCTGTGATGTCAGTGTGGGAGGAGACAAAAGGGTACAACGCGAGGTGACAGCTCTTGAGCTGACTGAAGTAAGCTCATCCTAAACTGGCAGAGACTGCTGCACCCACCCGCCGCACCCTCACCTCCACCCCCACGCCATCCCACGCCACCCAGCTGATCCGTCGCCCCAACACGGGGTACCCACCAGTGCCGCTCAAAAGCATTCAGGGGCCTCCAGGCCCAGCCAGGGGACTGACAGCTCAGCTCCGAATTCACAGTGCTGTCACACCTGCCCCTCCCAGGACCCCACACATGCAGAGGCCTCGTTTTATTTCATTTTATTAAATCTTTCCCAAGGACAATTATTTTTGTCGCTGTACGGCAGCCAAGAAAAGGAGAATAAAACATCCTTGTGGAGAAGGCAGAGGTTTTAGCTCTATTTTGTTTGGTGGGAAGGATGTTGTATTACTTTAAGAGCAATTTTTGTGTGCGTGTTAAAAAAGTTCACTAGAAAATTATAATTTGTTCTCATGACTCTGCTCTGGATATTTACCAATAAATAGCAGGCTTGCTGATTCATCTCACTAATGTGATTAAAATTATATCTATGCCCAGGTATGAATTTTCAGGCAGGCCCCAAAATAAATTTCAAATGGAAACTCACGTCCACATAGTTTTATTTTTCATTAAATTCAGTAAATACTTATTGAATATCTATATATTTTTAGTCAGCTCCTCCCCTTGATACTAGGGATTGAACCCTTGAATCCAGGGCCTTTACCCTAAACTACACCCCCAGCCCTTTTTTATTCTGAGATAGGGTGCATCTAAGTCTCTGAGTTGTCCAGCCTTGGTTCCAACTTGCGATCCTCCTGCTTCAGCCTCCCGAAGTGCTGGGACTACAGGTGTGCACCACCATGCCCAGCTTCTGAGGCTGATGAAGACACCAAGAAAATAAAGACTTACTTTTACCCTCAAACAACTGACAGTGGCATGTGAGATTAAAAAAAAAAAAAAAACTCATAAAAATTATTATAAATACAAGCACAGAAATATATATAAAAAGTGGCAGGGGGAGATACATAAAGTCTTAAGTGGATTCTGAAGGCAGATGAGATAACGCATGAAGATGTGCACCCTAAAATAAAAGAATTAACCAGACTATGGCATAAGCAAAGTGCATTAACCAATAACACAAACAAGTGATGCAGAAAATGCAATTAAGGTGGTTAATTTGTCTTTTGGGAATTCATGAATGAGCTGTCAATGTGATATTAAGTTCCAATGTGAAATGAAGATCTCTAAGTGGAGAATTTTGTCCAGTACATAATTTAGGAATTCATAGTAAAATCTGTAACCGTCGTGGGAGCCAGGATTCAAGCGCCCATTCTTAATCTATGAGGACGCTGCCTGGAGATTATGAGAGTCTCAGATCAGGAGGAACGATTGGCTAAACAAAACAGTTGTTATCATCAGACAGGTGAGGCAAAGGTGCCCGGCAGAGATCTGGCAAATTCACATTCTTAGGCCACAGTGTTTCGATTCTTCCCCAAAATTTCAGTAAGACTTCTATTTCCTCACTTGAATCATCCTAAACAGAATATAGTAACCGCACCCACAAAGCTCCAGAACTTGGATCCTACCAGTCAAGCAGAGTGGGGACCTCACAGTGGATGTGACATACTACCTGCAGTGGAAGAACAAAGTTAAATTCTAGTTCTGTGACTCGTGAAGGCTGCAGCTTTGAGGAAAGCACCTAGCTACAACACCACCACCTCCACTGGCTTCTCTTTCCTCACACACAAGAAACAGTGTGTGCAGTGTATGTACAATCACTATTTCCTCCAATGAGATTGCACACACAGACGCCATTTGTAAACGGTAAACCATTCCCGGAATGTTACACACGTCATCATAAAAACAAGGTGAATGACCATTCGGTTCCACTGTCAGGTTTTGTATGTAGAGAGAGAGTGAAAGCTGAGCCACTCCCCCACATGGCTGTCCTAACCTCCGAGCTGAAGATGGAAAGGAGGGAACATTATGAAATGATAAGAAAGCAGCCTTCGGTCAGGGTGTCAGGCAGCTATAGAATGCACCTAGAACAAATGTGTTTTGCTTATACTACTGGTTTGATTGAAGTTTGCTGAATGACTGACGAACAATTGAGTGGATGAGTTATTGAACACAGGAATGAGTGAAAGTGTAGGCAAGTGAAAGACTTGAAAACCAAAGCCAGCAGAGTCAAGTTGCATATAAGCCTGGAGTCCAGGGCTTCTCCCCAGTCTGTAGATACTCCAACAGAAATACAGATACCCCTTATTTACTGAAAAAACACAAGATACACAAAGAGGAAAGCTGTGTGCATCTGAAGAGCTGTAACAACGTCCCTCTGAGAAAGGAAACATTTTGGTGACAGGGTGCTGGGGATCGAACTCAGGGCCTGGGGCTTGAGCTAAATCCCCAACCCTTGAAAGGAAACATGCTGAAGCACACAACAGACAAGTTATAGTAAGCCCACAAATAACAGACTGCAGATCTAGTCTGCTCCCTTTCCAAATCTTTATAAGACCAGTTAAAATGTGTCCAAAGAGAAATTACCTAAAATTTTATTTTCCTAGTTGGTGTAAATAAGAACAAAGAAAAAAACCACATAAAAGCTTATCAGACAAGAAAGGAGAGATGAATGGATAAACAACAGGTCCAGAGAATCACAAGATACATCAATTTCCACAGAACACAGAATTATGTATTTTGGATTTCTTACCTTCAAGTAAGATTTCAAACATTTCTATCTGTAATAACTATGTAATTCTCAGAAAGCTAATTACTACCCTAAAATCCACTATCCTCAAATGAATATGGGATACCTAATTCTCACTTTAAAAAGATTATGCACCAACAGCTCAGATCCTCAATCACAGAACTTGCCCAGTAAATGTTAAAGTTTTTCACTTTCTTTCCTAAGAAGAAATACCATTTATATAATTCCTAAACAATTACATCCAAAGCAATGAGAGAATATGAATCTGAGGATATAAATCTGAGTGGTTAAGGACTCAGATTCCAGTCGACATTACCTTAAAAATGAACGTTAAGACCAGACCAGTAAAAACCATCAGTTACTTGAAGGAAAACAGCATTATTATAAAGATGAAATAACTTGTATTTGCTGTATTTTACCAAAAGTACCAGAAGAGGAAGATATCTTAATGGCTGAGGAATTTCTTTTTTTACAAACTATTTTCTATTTACTACCAATCTGTGGTGGGAGAAATTGGGCAAAATTAAAATGTCATTATTTGGAAAAAGAAATCCTCGCTTAGGGTAGGTATGTACATGACCAAGTTCAGTGATTAGTGTCATGGAGAGGTTGCTGATTATGTATTCCACACACATTCTGAAAAAACTTACCAAGTCCAGGGCTGGGGATTTAGCTCAGTGGTTAAAGTGCTTGCCTTGCAAGCACAAGGGCCCGAGTTCGATCCCCAGCACCAAAAAAATAAAAATAAAAAAAAAAAAACTTACCAAGTCCAGATGAATTGCTTTCTTACCAAAAATGTAATTGGTTTGAGAAAACTGTACCCATCTATAGAGTTAAGTCCATGTTACCAGACTAAAGAACCAGCAGTCATGTGATTATTAAAAATGCAGGTGTTATATTTAAACAATAGTTGCAGCACAATTATTGCCACTACTAATCACCACCACTGCACAGAAGTATTTATCAGGCTCCTACTATCTGAAAGTATGTAATCCTCAGAGAACCTTATGAACTAAGTAGTGCCCTTATTTAACCCAAAATAATAATTATTTCGAAGCACATTGACCCCAATGCGCCGACTAGGCCAGAGGAGCCCAGATCTCACAATACAACAAGCAAGAAGGCCTTCTACACTCAATATCCTGGCCACCTCCATTCTCAGGAGACATGTAACAAAAATGGTCTCCTATACGCAGTTTAAATTAGGTGCCACTAATTGATATTTAACTTTAACTCTGTAGCCTACTGTGAGAATAACTGCAAAAAACCAAACTTGTAAACAGATGGAGACCAAATATGGCAGACAATGACACTTAAACTGGTGATTCGGAACGTTAATGTTCATCGTCTAACATCTAATACAGCTACTGAAGAAATAAGGGTTTGCTTTTGAAACTGCACCTCTCTTCCTGATGGGCTTTTCGTTTCACTGCCTTATATCCCTTTAATTATCCAAACATGTTTTCCAAATGACTCTATGTCCCCATAACAATAAAAATTTTTGTTGACAAGTGAGCCTGAATCATGAACGTTACACAAAGAATGAAAAGCTTCTCTGGAGTTTATACCCTTGACATTTCTACTCTCACTGGACACTCAAAAGCAACACTAACAAATCTGGTTCCAGGGCTGTTAGCTCCAGTAAGATTATTTTAGAGGAAGCTAACAACAGTTGCAGGCAATGAATATACTATGTAACAGCATCCCTGAAAACCGCCTGTAACACTAAGTCTTAAGATCGTCAGAGTTACACAGATAGTATTGCTTGGTTTGATCTGGATAGTGGCTTCCTGAATGATTAGACACTTTCTCCCCTTATTCATTTTCACTCATCAGGTTTTTAAAAAGCTCCAGCTTATTTGGAGGGAAATTAAGTAACAAGCTGCATAGTTTTAGAATCATGAAAAAAATTCAGAATGTCAGAAGCTCAAATCTTGTGACCTAAATTAGGAAAACAATTTTTGCCAGATTTCCTTTACTGTATAAAGGGTTAAGTAAATCATGAGTTTGCCTGAGTTAAAAAAAAAAAAAACCCCAACCCCCCCAAAATCAGTATCATTTAGACTTCTGATGCCAAAAATCTGTTTCACAGAGCAGGCTTTACTATACTGACATTTTAACAGTAGCCAAAGTCCTGTTCCCACTAAATTCTGCCTTGGCAGTACCAATAAGCTGTTAAAAGCCGAAACTCCTCTTGGTTCTGAGTTCTCTACCTCGGGAGTTTTCCACAGCAACCAGGACAACGAGAAGGCTGAATCAAGCGAGTCCTCCCTTAAAATGTCTGTTCTTACCACAGGAACCAAAATTTATGTAAAATGAGAACAGCTTAATAAAGACAGATGATAATTTATCAAAAAAAATTCATTATACCTTAGATTTGAATCTGACAAGATGCAATTTCACATAAAAATCTCATTTAAACTACAATCTGGTATTCTCAAATTACCTCCAGATCATGACAAGAAAATTATCAGTAAAAATAAATAAAAGGGCACCAGGGGCTGGGCCAGCGGTAGAGCCGTTCGGTGGTGGATCTTGTGCCTAACACGCGCGAGGCCTTGCTTAACCCCTAGGCCCTCAAGGTCAATAAAATACAATGTTTGGTTTTAAACTAGAAATGACATTTTCCAATGTTCAGCTAAAATCAGGGTATTTCCAAAAATGCATTAAAGATTTAAAAATAGTTTCAGTTAGATAATATCCTCGATATTTACCGCAGGTCTTAAGGGTTTCAAATCATTACTGTCAAAATTTCACAGTAAGTTTACTTAATACTGCGCTCGAGACATTTTTCCCGTAACTGTGAAATCAAACCACATAGAAAGTACTTGGTTCAACTTACCTATTGGCTGAATGTTCCACAGTTGGTAAAACAGTGTTCCAATCAAGTCAATTCACTTAATTTTTCAAGTAGATCTGATTGCCATCACCTTTTAAAAAATTCAAAAACTCCACCTAATGTGAGAAATAACGACAAAAACAGCCTTTAATCCGGAGGAACTTTACATGATCTGTTTGTTAATAACATTAAAATCAAATCAGGACTATCACTGTATCTTACTCTAAGCTACTATGCTACTTAAAATTACAAAACAAGAAAAGTATTTCACGACTAAACAATTTTACAGTTTGGGGCAAAACAAATGTTCAAGCATAGAGAAACAATAAAATAACAACAAAGTGTGAGGGAAGAGTTTATTTTCAGCACTGATTGTCACATGGAAATGATGGCTACATAAGACCTGGATATTAAAATTAGAAATGAGGAAAAGATGCAAATGATTGCTCTGGAATAATCCTCACTGATCCTTATAATTTACTGATGCAAGGAAAATATGTACATTGAAGTTCTTGAAAGTCTTTAAACCTTATCGATATATAATCTCGGTTTTGGGATAGAAACCTAGAGAGACCACTTAAACATAATGATGGTCCAGCCATCCTGGGGCGAAGTTACTATTGTGAATTTCCAAATCATCCTGAGAATACCTTTCCTCCCCTAGAAAGTGTTTACTCTGGTAAAGAAGCATAAATAGCTTAATTATGGCTTATAGATATTAGCAGTTCATTCTAATTATTTTACCAGTAGAAGCATCCTTTCTGAAGTCCGAACACTAAATTATAGTGTCAGCTCCAACAGGAGTCTTGAGAGAAAGCAAGCACTATCTCAACTGGAGAAAAAAATAAATGCTGGGGGTGGAGCTGAGCAGAAGAATGAGATAGGAAATTAACTCCTAGCTACTTCCAAATCAGGTTTCCCTGGAGTAGATTTAGTATGTTAAAACATACAAATATTTTAAAGTCCCAGAACAACAAACACAACCATATTCAGTGAAAGTTCAAAAACATATTCCAAAGCTGTAAATACGTAGTTTTTTAATTATGCAATTTTGGAATTAGTCACCGCCTGCCACCCTCCTGATCCCACTACACATATTAGTGAAAGACACTGATGGCTAATGACAGTGTTAAAAATAAAGGTTGACACGCATGTGCCATCCATGTCTAGTACAGTATTACAAAGTACTTGATTAAAAAAGTTGCTAACAACAGATAAGACACAGTGATAATTATGTATACTTAGAAATCTACAGTAGTCATGGGAAATATGTTTTAATTTCCAAGAAACCTATGTGTAGATTCTAGCCTTACTGTTATTTAAGGAGCAGTGATCTAGAAGAAATCATTTGGATATAGCCTCAAAAGACTTCTTCATTAACAGAGATAAATAGTCTTAATTATTATTCTATATTATATCATATGCTTTGGCTATTTTATTTGTTTGTTTGTTTGTTTGTTCTGCAGTGCCGGGGGTAGAACCCAAGACCTCAGCGCGCTCGGCAAGCACTCTACCACTGAACTACCCGCCTCGCCCATTCTTTGGTTATTTTAAATTATTCTGACTCGACAAATACAATCATCTAGACAACGAAATACAAAATGGCACAACACATATATACTTCCCATTTAAGTATTTAGAGCTGTGAAAACATTCCTGTATTTTCCTGGCATTTTACGGTAAAGTTACAATGGTTCTCTCAAGTAACGGTGGTAGCTAGCTTCACAATATCATTCCTGAATCGCTTCACAATATCATTCCTGAATCGCTTCACAATATCATTCCTGAATCGCTTCACAATATCATTCCTGAATCGCTGCAAGATGGATTTGTGTAGAGGCTGATACCCTATTCAACAACTTTCTCTTGGTGAGTCACTTTCAACAGTAAGCTAGGACGCTTCCCCTCATGATGTAAATAAAGGCAACTCGAAGACTATTAAAAATCCTCTTTCACTGAGTTATTAATGTACAAAGGGAAACTGACCTATACAAAACCTAACTACCACCCCTTTTCAGCCCTTACTCACTTCTGAGGTAGCATATTGTTTTCTTAAATTATGTAATTCTTTCCTCACAAGAAGTCTGCAATTTCTGAGTGCAGGCCGACCTGCTAAAAGGCGCTTTTCACCTATACAGTGGCAAGTATGATCCCATTTCTACCTAACTATGACTGTGTGAGTTCGTGGTTAGGGATTTCAACTAACTTACAAAATTTTCCATGTTTACAGAATGCCTAAGAAGTGGCAGCATGGTCAACTCATACCAAAGTTCAAAGGTGGTAAGAACAAACTGGACTTGGCACATGCCTGTAATTCTAGCTACTTGAGAGGCTGAGAAAGGAGGATCATAAGTGTGAGGCCAATATAGTGAGACCTCTGTATCAAAATATACAGAAATGTAAATGTCTCAAAACACACACAAAAAAAAAGGAAAATGAAGAAGAAGAAGAAAACGAAAGGAAAAGATTGGTGATGCAGCTACATGTGAGGCCTTGTGTTCAAGCCCTACTATCGGGGGAGAAAGCATTAAGAACAAAATATATTAATATACAGTATCAGCTACCCATATGCGTCATTCAGTTAAATGACTGCCAGACATTAGCACAGAAGCTACAGATATGTTGGCTGCTTAACAAGTGACCCTCAGGCACACACATCACAATACAATATTTTTTCAGAAATGTTCACTTTCTTAAAAATGAACAATGACACCTGACATTCAAAGCCGACATTGATGGAAGATTCCCTACAGTTTCTAAATTCCCAGTAATGCAACACCTAAAATCATTGTGTAACCTGATGAAAGAGGTTGAGTCTAAACTTCCTTGCCTTTAATTTCCCTGCCTCACTATAATGAGAAAGGGAAAAAACCCTCAACCCGGGGTATGTTGGCCCCATCCGCAAATCCGAGTACATCTTAACGTTTCATTCAATCAGTTCCATGGTCTAAACAATGGAGTAATCCATCATTAGCTAATATTTGACTGTGCTTGTCACCAATTGGTCAATTTCAGTTATTTGTGTATAATAAATCAGAGGTGCCTACAGTGGCGGGCTTGTGTGGCTTTCTCTAGCTTAATGGTTAGCCGGGGGTAGTACACAGGAACCACTCCGGAGTTTACGGGACACTCCTGGGAGCAACTTCGCTGGCTGGTCTGTTGCAGCACAAAGCACAGTAGACCTGCTTTTCGGAGCCCTTCACAGAAGCAAACGGCACGGCAGAGTAAGCGTGTGAGTCGCAATGTCTTTACAGAAAGACTAACACTTAGTGGTCCTCTAACACTCCCTTCTTTTGAACAGTCCAGCTGAGGCTCAGAAGGTCAATCACTCGCCAAAGGTCTGCAACTAGAAGCAGGTTTCCTGACTATTACACTGTTGTCTCCTTTCCGTCCCACAGCCAGTCACGTACTGCGACTCGGCGTCGTGTTATTCGGTCTTCATATGCATCGGCACGTGTGGCAGGCCGCTTTAATTAATATGGTTTTGTCGTGTTGAAATCCACAGGACAGCTACCACATTCTACTCTTTGTTCTCTTTTTTAAAGATTCCTTGATATTTCCTCATGTGCATTGTATACTTGCAAAATTCTCACCCATTTTTTCCAGATTATATGATTTAAGTAAATGCATTATTTGCCCTCCACATTTAGCCACACTTCTAAAAACTGCCATTTGGAGTCTGATGAAAATTGCACCGAATCATATATATACATCTTATATAACATCATACATCATATAAGATCATTTTATGTATCTTCTCAATATTTTGATTTCCTATGTGAAGAAAATAGCATATTATAAACACATATCTGTTTATGACACTTTAATTTTTATATTTAATAAACATTCATATTCTACAAATTCCCTGGGTCTGAATCTTTCCCTAATTCTACTCCATTTGCTTGGAAAATATTTCATGCCTTAGATTCAGTAACTAGAGTGTGTTAATTTCCTATATTGGAGTCATGAACAACATCCTTTACACATGGACAAATAGCCATTAAATAGAAGACAAGTATTATAAGTCCTACTTTAAATAAGGTATCTTAATTTCCTCCACAAAATGAAATTAAACCAGTTGCAATGGCACATGCCTGTAATCCTAGCTACTTAGGAAGCTGAGGCAGGAGGGTGCACATTTCAGGGCAGCCTAGTAACTTAGTGAGACTTGCCTCAAAAATAAAAAAATAAAAACAAAAAGGGCTGGGGATGTAGCTCAGGGGTGGAACACTTGCCTAGCACATGTGAGGCCCTGGGTTCAATCTCTCGTACTACAAAAAACAAAACAAAACAAACAAAAAAAGAAATTAAACTATACAAATACCATCATTACCACTATATAGTATCCCACCTAACCATTTTATATTTGTTTACATAACAAAGCCCTGAGTTCATTTAAAACATAGCTAAATACTTAGATGACCTAGGACCTAATACTCCTCCTCCTTTCCCTTCACCCCACTAATGTTTTCCATTCTGCCATGTGTGAAATAGGTTTAGATTCAAAAACAGAGGGAAATCGGAAAAGTATAAATTACTTGAGTTTATAATAAAATGTTTTAAATTTAAACTTGACTGAAAATAGTCTGCATTTTGTTGAGAATGTTAATATAATACATATGTTATTGTTAATGAACCTAAGTACTCTCAAGCAATCTTCTATTTCAGATAACCTACATGGCATATGAAGAATTCTAGACGAGATGATAAAAGGAAAAAGAAGGTCAAAAAAAAGGAATGAAAGGAGGAAAAGACATGAATTTCTGTGTGAAGGTAGGCAAGTAAGGACCAACATGGCTTTTGGTCCATACTTTAAAAGTCCTACCGCGTGTCAAGTTGAGTAAAAGCATGAGCGATGTGTATCTCCATTTTCCTGAAGAAAAAAACACATAGGAAATGTGGCAAATATTTAATCTAAACCTTGTTTCCTGAAAGACTGCAAGATGCCCACAAATTTTCTTTCCCAGAGTTCAAAATAGCAAGCTGAGTGGGTGTAAGCACTTCAAGTGCAAGAAAAGAAAAAAAAAGTAACTAAGGAAAAGGAAATCATTCTTTCTGTTCCTTAGCATGAGATTTTTTTAAAGGACATTTAAAGAGATATTTGTGATTTGGATCAAATAGTTGTCTTCAGTAGTAATACAAATACTGTCCCTACAACTTCATTCACAGCCCCCTGGCCGCATCTAAATGTGACCATTTCTATGTGAAGACAAGAGCGTAGTTACAGCAAGAGCAAGCAGTTCTCTGCTACAGCCACACACCTAAGTCACAATAAAACATTTCCAAAAACGGAGAGCTGAGAGTTCCTGGGAGTCTCAACACTGTTTTCTAAAACTTCAGCAGGCACAGGAGTTACCAGGGAAGCTCATTTAAATGCGATTCTGATTCTGCATGTCTCGGAGGAGCCCAAAAGTTACCAAGCGATGCTGTTGTGCTCATGTGAGGGACACGTTTCGGTTTACAGCAATGGTTTCTAATAATTAGACAACAGAACTACCAGTCAGCCAATTACAAATGTTTGCTACTTTCCTACCGCTGTGCTAGTTGGTACAGGAAATAATCAAATACATGCCATGAGCCCTGAACTAATACACAAAAACGTGTTTTCAAGAAAAGTACATGCTAAATGCTAAATGTGTGGTAAGGAGTCTAAGAATAGTAGGTGCTGAGAGCAGAAGAGTTCAGTAGGGGCTAAAGGAGAGGCAGACGAACAACACAGAAGAAGAACAAGCTGGATGTGAAAAGACCGAAGGTTATGGGGCAGGGGTGGGGAGAGTGAAAGGGCAGCCTAGAAGGGAGAGTCCAGAGTTCCAGGAAGAGAAAGCTCCGCTCCAGCACAACAAGGAAAGCTCTGCCTGCCTAGATATTATCATGGGAAAGTTTTAGCCAGAATTCACTTCTAACCAGGGGATGGGAAGCTCTGCCTTGTTTAAAATTTATAGGTTGGGGAATTATAATACTACTCCCAAACATTAAAGAATGGGTAGACTTGCCTTAGTCTTATGCAAATTTCCTCTGTTGGCAACAGTAACAGTGTTATGAATGACATTTTAGGCTTAATCCTGGGAGCACAAGATTACCATTTTTGTATATATACTTATGCATATGTACGCCTTTAATTAACATATGTCTTTAATGATTAGCAATTTTAGTTACTGCATAACTCTTTACTGCAATAGAATTAATAATCTTCTGTTACTTAGAGTGCTGGAATCTCTTATTGCAAAAATAAACATTTTTTCCTTCTATAAAATACTTCTGGATGGCATATGCCCACACAACACCTTCAACTCCAGCATTATTCTTCCCTTTTCTCCCACACTGGCTGACAATGGGAAGAACACAGGTTTAAGAGAATGAAATTATTAATGAATTATACCTTAGGCTTTTTCTTAATAACCTCCTTCGAGGGTTTGTTCTGCCAAACCACAATTTATTGGCTATATGACACAATAGACTCCACAGAAAAGCAATAGGGGATTCTAAAAGTCCAAATAAGTATGAAAATTCAATCTTGAAACTTTTATTTTCCTGAAGAGAATTATAGAGGGCTGAGGGTACCCGTGGCTACAAGAGGGAAGAGCAGCATGTGAAACAGAATCAGGACCTTTCTGCATTCCCAGTTCGGATCAGGGATCTCACTGACTTCCAATTTCATCATGTAGTCTTTGGAAACACCAATTCATCACCTTATTGTGCCACAAAGAAATGACATTTGGAATACGTACACATATTATGCTTCATATTAATATTAAATACCATGACCGTGGTTTCGTTACAGCTCCTGTCCCAGATATATTCTGATCCTACCAAACCTCCATGTGCTTCCTGCTCCTACTAGAGAAGTTAGAATTTAGGGAATAAGTTATGGTAAAATTATTCCCTTTATTGGAGTTTGCACATTAGAAGATATTTATATCATGATATCTGTGCTAAGTAAGGCCCTAGTGTTCAGGTGTTCAGGACACACCTGCAGAGTTACTCCCCGCCCCCAATTCAGTACACACACAACACACACACACACACACAGAAACACGCTTTGGTGATAAGATATTAATATGAGGACGAGAATGCAGTATTACCCATGAATGGTGGCAAGACCAGAAAGAGAATTCAAACAGGCAGGTCCTAACAAGACCAAGACATCTGGCTTCAACAAAACTCTTCCCTTTCCTATGCTGAACTCCTAGTGGAGTGTCCTCCACTAACTAGGTCATGGGGTCAAGGAGCTGGCATGCTGCCATCGCTGCAAAAAACAAACACAAAAACAAAACATTGTTTTTACAGGAGGTTCTCGAAAAATGCAACGTGTTCTCACCATGAAAAGAATTTACCTTATGAGAAAACGAAAGCAAACAAAAAATCTTGGGACATTACAAATAATACAAAGAAATAAATAACTGCTGGTGAAGAGACATACTTGGAGGGGGGTACCAGATAGAAGCAATAAATTCCCCTCAGTGGGAAATGTCACTCCTAACCCTGCTAAGAGACAATGCAAGGCACAGTGGCACCTCGGTTCTCAAATTTAATTCTTTCCACGATTCTGGTCACAAACCGAACCGAACTGAATCAAATTCAACGGTTAGACTGGAAATTGACCTCTCAGGGAAGTTTGATTCGGTTCTTGTTCAATTCAGTTTGGGACCAGAATCACGGAAAGAATTAAGTTTGAGAACTGAGGAACCACTGTACTGTGTCATATAAACTGGAACCAGCCTTGGACTGTTTTTGTTTTCTGAAGCAATTTCTTTTTTAATTGAATGGGCTCTTCTGAAAACAGATTATCAATGACAAGAGTTTCTCTTCCTCCCTCTCTCTCTCTCTCTCTCTCTCCCCCCACCATCTCCCTCCCCTCCCCCTCCCTTTCTCCCCCTGCAGGTGTAACTACCCTTGGCTGAAGACATAGTGCAATTTTCCTCCTCAGCATCCACCACTACACCCCTCTGTGCCCACAGGTCCACCTCCTTGTAGAATCACCAAAGGAAATCACCAGATGGTAGAGTTACATATGTAACAGCCAGGTTTCTAAGGGCAAACCTGGAACCATGTTGGAAACAACGTTCACTCAAGAAAGGTCTCCCCAGTCAGAACTGATGTCCTCACTAACCAGGCTGCCAAGCTTAGAGCAAATGAAGGTCGACGCAACATCCCCAGAGGAGGCTGTTCCACTCCCCAGGTTGGCTCCAGCATCCCGGGAGACCCTTCAGACTGACAGCTGACCTGGCAGGGCTGGTGTCTTCCCTCTGACAGAGGGGACCGCCCCTTAGGACAGGCCGGTTCGAACCTGCTTCTGCAGACAGAGACAGAACAGCTCAGCCAGCAGCTGGGGAAACCGCTTGTGGCTGACGGAAAGGCAGGCTCCCTCTGCGGCAGGACTGGAGCTGTGGAAATGTATCTTGCAGACGGGACATCCCTCCTGGCACCCAGTGTGAGTGAAGCCCAGGCCACAGCAACAACAGCCTGGCCTGAGGACAGCCTGAACCACACACCAAAGCCAAAGGCCCTGAGAGGCCGGCAGGCGGCCAAAGACGCCCCGAGCCACAGGGGAGTGTGCTGCTTCGGACAACAGCAAACGGGATGCAGAGAGCCTGTCAATACCAAGCACCAGGGAGGTCTTCTCAGAGATTTTACTCTCTCCTGTCAGAGCTGTGATTTAATTTCTTTTGAGGAAAGAAAAAAGAAAAGAATGCACATTCTCCAACCTTCTGTCCGTGAAGGCAGACGCCACGATGCAAGCTCAATGCACTCCGGCCACAGTCCGAAACAACGCAGCTAAGTGAGATGTGGCATTCTCCCATTCATCTAAGAGGATCTTAAGTCTAAGGGGTAATTAAGATCCTTTAAATGCAAGCACTGTGGTTCACTGCGACTATCTTCCCAGATATTTCCCATCAATTCTGTTTAATTAGAGTGGCATCACACATTAATTATAGCCTGACAGCTTTATTGATATGGCATTGCAGATATCCCCATTTTAGGTAATAAGAACTTAAGGTGAGGCTTCAAGCTCTTGGTCACAAATATGACTCAGCTCTTGGCCCTCAGAGGCGCCACCCAGAGAAGTTTACCCATCGTCCTACAACCTCACTTTAGCCTATGACTTTTGCATAAAAACATACAGGAAACAAAATAAAGAGAAATAAAGAAGCAAATCAAGAAAAAACTCAGTCTCCTTTTCATGGTCTCGATAGGTGGGGCATACCCGCTCAGGGCTGAGCAAGCATCACACAGAAGTAGGGCACACTTCCACCACCTCACTGACTGGGTTCCACCAGGAGAAGCCATGCTGCATAGATGCTCATTAGAACAGAGAGGGGCTTGTTAGCTTTCCTCTCAGAGGAAATGAATATGAGTTGAGGTCACTCAACTCTAATCCACCCTGCACATCAGTGTTATAGTTCCAGCAGCACATGCTACATTGAGCCAGCAGTTTGTCACAGCCCAGCGTGTCATCCATAATGGCATGCTGGGGGTGGAAGAACTTCCAGCTCCTTGCTAATCCGGTGCGGAGAATGCCAAGGTACAGAGTTTTCCTTGATTGCATAAAATGTAGAGCTATTTTCGGCTTCTGAATCATCATTCTGGCTCCTTCACCAGTCTGAAAGCCATATTACAACCCTTTCAAATATCTCTTCTATTCAATTTATGCTTATTTTGACATAAGCAAACACTTAAAGTAATCCCCCATAAGCCTCCAAACGACGAACCCACAAAATAAAAGCAAAAAAAGAAAAAAATGAAAACACAAATACGAGTTTCACAAATACGTGCCATTTCAAGTGGTGACTGCTGCAGGAGTCCTGGGTCTCCGTTACCTTCCAGCTCTTTATAAAAACTGGGCAATTAGCACTTAGCAGGACTTCAGTACAGAGGACACAAATCAATTTTGTTTTTTAGTCACACTTCTGAAGACAACTTTGAAGTGCAACCTTAAATAATGGAAATTTTAAAACTGCTAACTGATATAAGAAGAACCTTAGCTATTTCTGTGTTAATTCCACTGGGACTTGTGCTGAATATTATAAAAACAGGATGTTTTGTTTGTTGTTCCTCATCAAAGACTACCAAACCAGTATTGGACTCCAAAACACATCCAAATTACAAATCTATGTGAAGTCTGGTCATATTGTTAAAAGTCAAATGGAATTTATATTCATGTATTTAAAATTTCTGCTCAACGTGAGATGACCTCAGGAAACATGTGTCTTGTTTCTATGAACGCCAAAAGGGAAACACAGTTACATAATGTCACTCTGCTATGGCTCGGGCTCATGCACAGAGAACTTGATCTTAAATCCTGAGTTGAGTCTTTACTGCTAAGACTTCTTGTTTTTCAAACTAACATGGATTAACTCATGGTGACTGGATACCTGTTGCATGTAGTTAGAAGCTAATCCTAACAACACAAGGATTCAAACAACAATCTTTCCCTAATGTACCTCGATGCACTGTGGTAAAGCTGCTGGCACAAAGGGAGGATCTTGACTACGGGGGATTTAGAGGGAACTTTGAATGGGCACGACTAGCTCTCATATGCTGTCTTGTCTGTGTACGCGAAGACAGGCATCCCCTCTGCAAAAGAAATCATGACTGTTCACTGCCTTCTGCCTATCTTAATGGACACATGCACAGTATCCTGTATCGAGATCCACCTCGCTCCGTAAGAAGGTAGAATAAATGAAGAGGAAGTGTGTGCAGGCAACAATCGCACTAAATGTTCTCCCAAGCAGTGCTGGGCTCTGCTCTCTCCATTCAAATGCTTTTAGAAATAGCTGGAAAGTCATTCAGACAACTGCACTTGATGCCTCCATTCCATGAATGGGTTTCCATTTCCACCAACTCAAAGCACCTCTCCAGCCCTGAGTCTACAAAGAGAACTAGAAAGTTGTCTCCCCCTTTTCAAGTCATAGAGACCGTGCCTAAAACTACAAAACTGTAGCTTTTATAAAACTACAAAACTGTAGTTTTTATAAAACTACAGAAAGTATCATACCACTTAAATTGTTCTGCCTGGTGAAAAAAAATTGTTTACTATTCTGATGTCCATAGTTGACTGGTCCTGTCGTCCGTCGACCTATGCTAACTTACACAAATGTGTTTTTTGACTTCCAAGAACATTTGGTTAGAGGAAGCAAGAAAAACAGTGTTAAAAAAGTGACAGTGGGGCTCAGAGGAGGGCAGGCGTCAAGGATGGTCTGATGGGGACACTGGGATCCTGAGTCATCGGCACATGCTTGTCAGGTACACAGAAGAAAGCAAGTTTGAGAGGAAACATTCAGTTTCAGAGAAAACTAAGATCACGCTGCCTTAGAAACATCCAGGTAGAAATGTCCAGGTGGAGCTAATGAGAGTATGTAACCTGAAAATCCTTCTTGGAAGCCCATTAGCATCATTAGCACGGAGGATGACAGTTAAACGGTGGGCTTCTGTAATACAGTCGGGATCACTGCAGACAGGAAGAGGCCAGAGGGCTGAACTTCGGGCAAAGCCACAGAGACAGTGTAAAGAGCTGAGGAAAGAGGAGGGGCTGCCAGGCTATAGAATCACTGAAGAGAGTGGAAAAAAAATTAAATGATAGAGTCAAATACAAATTCACACTAAGCCTAATAGGTCCAAGATCTAAATGTTTTCAGAACTTGCTAAAGCAAGTGGCCAAAACTGTGCAGCAGCTGAGACAGATGAAATAGAAGTAGCCGGGAAAGTAACCGGGGTCACCGCTTTTTATCATTTGTTTGTTTGATTTCAAGATGGAAAGGATGTCAACATTTTCTTATTTTTCCATTTTGAGAGCCCTTTACTAAAAAGACCTGTAAAAAAAGTAACAACGTCCTAACAAGATTTTAGTGGATTAAATTTTGGCCACAGTGGAGAGATAATTACGGCTTGATTGTGTTAAAGTAAAATTTCAAATTCTCAACAATTAACTAACCGCTAATACTGATTTATGGCTGCAGAGAGCCTTTAATCATAGGAATATGTTGTTCTGCTGTAAAAGGAATCAGTAAGAAATTACACAAAACTAAGAGGAAATCTTAAAGCTAAAACAACTGAAAGGCAGAAGAACATTTTCATCACATAATTTTCAAGCTGAATAAAACTTTGCAGATCACCCATTTAAATCCCTGATTTTAAAACAGCTTTTAAGTCAATACATTAATCATTGCTTCCATCGGAAAATATCAAAACCAAGTTTAAACTGTGCAAGATGAAAGAAAATGCCCACCGCAAAAAAGGCTGCCTCGGACGACCCTGTTTCATGAACTTTTAAACATTTTCTTCAGCCATCTCACTAGGAGGGAATTTCTAAACCTAGCAATTACAAGCTAACCAGTGATTTCACCAAAGACAATTTCTGAAAGAATTCGCTCCATCTCACATCTCACACTTGCAGCAACCAGTGACGACCATTCTGTTCGGCCTGGGGTCACGCCCCACGCGGTTCACACCCTGGAAGCTGCTGCCTGCCTGACAAGGAAACAGGCCCCGCGAAAACAGTAAGCAAAAAAATACACCAGCCGAAAATGTTAGTATTACAGGCTGGTTGGTTTCTGTTGTATGACTACATCTGAAAACCCAGCTTTGAATAAACCGTGATGAAACATTCAGGGAGAGAGTGCTTCTTCAGAACCAAGAAATGACTTATGAGGCTAGTTTCTGGGGAATATAAAAATAACAAGCAGGTCCATAAATCCGTGTTTCTTTTACAAGTTTAATTTATTGTTTTCCAACTCCCTTTGCCTCAACATCTTAAGTAAAAGATGAGAAAAAGAGAATGGGGGAGGGGGGAGAGAGAGAGAGAGAGATCCACACCAACAAGAAGCAGCAACTTCAGCAGGCCGGAAACAAATAAACAAATAAGGTCTGGAAATAAGAGTTGGCTGCTAGCCAAGAGTGGGGTCCATCTGCCCTCAGTCTGGCAAGACTTGGGGTTGTGGCTCTTTTAATATGGAGATGCACACATATAACCTGGGCATGATCTAATTTCTTTATCAGATGTAGCAGATCATTTTGGCTGCTCTGGTTTCCATAAAGAGGAAGCTTAAAAGTTAGAGCTTACTACTGAAAAACATTAAGAAAATGAAAGGTCTAGAAATAGTAATGGAGTCTGAAATATCATCAGAGAAAAATAAAAATAACTAGCATTTACTGAGACCTTGTATTCCAGGCATCATGGTAACTGATTTGGGAAGCAGGTGCAATTATTACCCCTCCGCCTTACCGAAAACCGGTAGCCTCAAAACTTTAAAGGAACTCATCCATGGCCCCACTGTAAATGCTAAAGATTTTTTTTTAATTTTAATCCTTCAGTGTAATTCTAAACCAATGCTCTTGAACATGGACACATAGTAGCAATTTAATGAGATTCTTGGATTAAAGAAAGCCAAATACCTTGCAGTTATCTGCACCCAATTTTCAGATCTAGTCATAATGATTCTAACCTGGCAAATGGGCCACCAGCATCCAATTAGAAAAGTTCAACCTGCTGGCTCAGGCCTGATTACTTACTCACTGAGCTGGTGTGACCGA
Organism: Hystrix cristata; assembly: GCA_004026905.1. Lineage (NCBI taxonomy): Eukaryota > Metazoa > Chordata > Mammalia > Rodentia > Hystricidae > Hystrix > Hystrix cristata. The sequence goes on from PVJO010015082.1 coordinate 24,142, forward strand.
CCCCATGATGGAAGAGCTTCCTCGAGGTCACCAGGTCCTCGTACAGTGATGGGATGCTTTCCTGCGGCAAATGAAGGTCACTGCTCTAAATTTGGCAACAAAATCAAAATCTCTCTTATCCAGCTCTTTTTACCCAGCTCATTGTCCTAATTTATGATGGCATTGAAAAATGTGTATTATTCTAAAGTAAGGCTAAAATTGATGACATTATATACACATTTTCTACTAGATCAATTTTAGAGGACATGCCATGCTTCCTACCTCTAGAAAATGCAATCTATTTCCTTCTTAAATAAAAGCCACAAGCTTCCAAAAGAGAAATAAAACTTCGTTATATGCTATTCTTTTAAATTTTAACTTCATTATTGGGAAATATCTTTATTTTTTTCTATCAGAAAGTAGTATTTCTTAAAATATGTTCAAGATGAATTCTCCTCCCCCCATTGTTTATTCAGTTATTTACTCAGTGAACCCGTGCTGCTACAAACTATAGTCCATGTCCTCATGGAGCTAAGGGCCAGTGAAAGATGGAAAATGAAAACAGATTATTACTGCGTAGATCTCATAACAAAAAGCATGCTCTGAAAAATAAATAAATAAATAAATAAAAAGCATGCTCTGTAATCAGGAAGCCACATAATAGTATTTGAGAAAGGCAAATATGAGACAGGCATACTCTTCGAAAAGTATGCTCTTTAAAATTTCAGGGCTAAATATGCCTCCTTTCATGATCTGAAGCCTCAGAAAGAGGTGATTAAAACAACCCATCATAACTATGCTATATTCAGATGTCTCAGGCACCCTGAATCCTATTTCAAAATCATCAGTAAATTGTTGTACAAACTTCCCAAAAGAAGTGACTTGCCCACTATCCTCATATCCAGCTTAACTGTCAACTTCATGGGCTTGGGAGCCACCAGAAAATGAGTAAGGCACACGACTTGTTGTGCATGGGTGGGTTATGGAGGTGTGACCTTGGGGTCTATGTCCAATTCCTGGCCCCTCCTCTTCCCTGCCTCCCCTCCCCCACACCCATGAACTAAGGAACTTTGGTCCACACACCCTTCTGCCATGATGTTCCTGCCTTCAAGCCAGCTGTCCATGGATTTAAACTTTTGAAACTGAGCAAAAATAAACCTTCCACCTTTAAATTGTGAGTGTCAGTTATTTTCTCACAGCAATGGGACATCTGACCAGTACCCCGGTTTTGGTAAGTTTACCATTCAATCTAACATATCCATTTGTACAGTTTGACAAATTTTGGGGAAAAGGGAACAAGTTTATACAATTGTCAGAATTGGCAGACCCTCTTAAATCTTGGAGTAGTAGTTCCTTCCGTTGCATCTTTTCCAGTCTAAAATGATAAATATTCCTTTCTCTGACAAATTTCACATAAACATTTGTCATTTGATGTAGAAACAAAGAGGAAGGTGTTTGGGGGTTTATCTTATACTTAATCTAAACTCCTCTTTAACTGCATAATTGTACAGCATGTATGTTTTATCTTTCTCTTGTTAGAACCTGCCAAAATTCCAGTTGTTTTTTACTGACTTCTTCCAGTTGGTATTTCAATCCATAGATTAAGGTATTCTTCTGTCTGTTCTTGGTAGACTAAATACATTTGGTAAAAATTATACACAAGAGCATGTCCAAAGAGAATCCAAGGAAACTGCCATATGCCTATTTTTTCCACATTGGAGAAGTAAATCATACAACTTATCCGCCCTCTGAGCCCGGGATTTAGAATGCGGATGTGCAGTTCCAAAAGGGGGCCTCCAGGCTCGCTTCCAAGAGGGTCTCCTTGTGGATTTAGTGAAGGCCTCACTTGTAACAGGTGCCAGTTGGACTACTACACCTGTTCTTCCAACTCCCATAATGGTTCCTACTGAAAATAAATCATGTTCCAAGAGTTCACTCTTCAGCCTACTATTTGAAATGTGGAATATATTTCCTTCTAGAACCAGTGTCAAAATTAGTATTAGCATCCCAGACCAACCTTCAAAAGCTTATATAACTTGATTTAGAATTAGTCTCAGGTAATGTAATAAGAGTATCACAGAGCCGCCGACCTTAGATAGCATAGCTTCTTGCCAAACAGAGGACTTGAGTCCATAGTGTATTAGAATGTCCTTTTTCTACATGAGCCACAGAAGTCCAGGTCAGATTCTAAGAAGTAAATAATGAAGGGAGAATAGCAAGACACATCTTGGTGCACAGCAATGGATCAGCGCCATCTGCAGAAAAGTCTCAGTTGCTGTAGTGTTTTATCAGAGGCAGCGGAGTTGCTCTAGTCACTGGCAGCGACAGAGGTGGCAGAAGAGCAGAAGCAAAAAAGAGGGCAGGGAAAAATAAGTGAATCAGAAACAAAGACAGTCCTCTAAGAGGGAATGCCCTGGAGTCACAGACGGAACAAAAGAGGGAACTCCCACCGCAAGGCGGCAGAGGAAGTCCTGTGGTTGGGGCTGCCGTTCACTGTGACAGATTAGGATCCTCCACTATTTAGTAATTCAGCCCCCCGATCCTTACTTCCTTACCCTGGTCTCTTAAATTCAAGTTTTATGTTAATAAAAATGTTCAGGCAGTGGACGTTATGATCCTTAGATTTATTGTTTACCTCCAGAGGGACACTAAGCAATAGCTAGGGGTATTTCTGGCTCCCAAGGGTAGGGGGCAGAAGGGCCCTGCTCTGGTCATCTAGCAGGTAGAGACTAGGGACGCTGGTAAACACCCTAAAATGCCCAGGACAGCCCCTCCCCGCAAAAATGATCAACAAGCCCAAATGTCAAACTGTGCTGAAGATGCCCTGTTGTAGCATAGGTGCTGTGCTAATGTTTCGGTACATGGTACTATGCTCCCGATGTATTTACGCAAGTGATCATAACTCAAATACTGTAGACTAACTACCTCACTCAAACTCCACTGCAAAGATCATGTTCAACTAAAGAGAAACTCTACAAACAACCAGAGCACTGTCCAGAATTACAAAGTGAGACATCTGTTTTTTAACTAACAATAGAAAATTATGAGAGCCAAACTTTGGGAGGCTGGCACAGAAAGCATGGCACTAACGTGGCATCACCTGGATTGAACTGGAGTTTTCTCAAGCAAAGTACCAGGCAACCTCCTGAGTGAATGTAAACCCTGCCGCCAACACCTCACACTACCTGTTAAGTACGTGCTGTAGACGGCAACTCTGTTCTTCATCCAGCACTGAATGACAAGCAGGAGCAAGGACAAGCTCCCGCGATGCTCACAGCCAGCTAGAGCCAAGTGGCTCTGAGATCATCTCTTTCTGGCCCTCTCTTTCCTCAACTAAAAAGAGTTGTTTGACTTGGTTATCTCTAATCTCCTTTTCAGTTCCCACCTGTATGACTGTTTTCTTATTGGATGGGAAAGAAAAGGGAGGGCTCCTCTCTGAGAAAGCAGATAAAAGTGGACTTGAGAAACTGTACAACAAGGGCTCCCATCGTGTGGGTGTCTGTGGATGGCAGGAAGTGACACCCCAAGTAGTGGACAATCCCTCAAAGAGAAACATTTTTGAAGAAAGATGGAAGCTGGCCCCAAGCTAAATAGGGCCTACTCTCCATTTAGCCCCAGGGTACATTAGAAATGTCCACTGTAAGAAATCAGGGAACAATCTTTGTAGGTGCTGGTTACACACTGGCCTCTTCCACCACAACTTTCTGCACAGATAGGCATCTCTGCAGGTCACTAACTTCTCATTACCTAAAGGACAGGAGAGGAGGACGGTGTGGTTTTCACCGTGACTCCCTAATAAAAATCACAAGCACACACACGAAATGGGAGAGCAACGACACAATTCTGAGGAGGCTTTAGTTATGGAGTTACTAATTTGTTCTTGGGAACCTCTCAGCAATACTGCATGACCTACTGAGGCAGCTTCCACTCATCGCTGTACTGTAAGCAAGATACTGTGTATCTCCCTGGAGTTTTTTTATACTTTACTTACCTGGCCATGTTTAAGTGAAAGATGATCTCTGGCTTTACCAAGCATGAAAATTTTTTTAAAAAATTATATTTCTAGTCAGATCTTTAGAATACACTATAGTGGAAGCATGTACGAAGAGAATTGAAAGTAATAAAAATCCATTTTTCTGCTAATTCAAAAATAGCACAACTTCCCAGGGCTATGTTCTCCCAGCTGAAACACCAGATTTCAATGAGTTTAAAATTTGAGATATTCTGATAAAACCTGTTTGTTTGCTGGTTTTGTTTGTTGACTTTCTTGTTTTTTCCAGCAAGAGTTGAACGCTTTTAGAAGTGTCTGTCATCTGTATTGGAGAGTACTTGACAACCATTATCTCATTACCTTTTACCACATCCTGGTAAGAGGGAAATGGTAGGTATCATCTGCCTTCATCTCTTTTCACTAAGGCACAGCAAGGAGTTAAAAACAAATGAGAACTTCCTGTGCCCCAGGTCCCTCTGCTGCTCCCTTTTAATATCCGGGATTCTAACCAAGCCACCCCCAGAGAAGACTGACCAGCACCTCATTTGGACCTTTTTTTTTTTTTTTTTTTTTTGTGGTGCCGGGGATCGAACTCAGGGCCTTGTGCTTGCAAGGCAAGCACTCTAATCACTGAGCTAAATCCCCAGCCCCTCCAGCACCTCATTTGACTCGTGTTACTCTCACCAAGAGACTGAAGACTTTGTACAGTACTTTTGTGCTGGCACATGAAAGAGGCTGACACCTCTCTCACTGCAAATAACTCTAATGTGACCATCGTGCCACAGAAATCAATAGCAGTAATGATTGCCTTTTTGGGAACTGCCTTAGCAGTCAGCTGGAGAGGGGGCATTGGTAATCCCAGGCACATTGCCTGGATCAAGCTCTGAAAAGAAGCTTCACAATAGAGAAGCATGAGTAATTTACTTATTAAAGAGACAACTGTAAAGTCTGATACAAACAGACAAGCATAAAGCCTTCGATGCACAAACCAAATGCTTGGCTGGGCCACCAGAAAATGCAATAAGCACTGAAATCTAGGTTGTATTACTCAACATCCGAAAGTCCCATGTCCCTTTGCATCCTTAAGAAGGTGCCACAAAGAAGTGGCCCGCCATGGAGGGTTCTGGGGTAGAGGGGGCTCCCCGGTGATGCCAAACCCACAAGCAGGAAGTACAGGGGAAACCTCAGTCACTCCCCTGGTAGGCACTTGTGTGAGCTACAGCGTACTCCAGTCCTGAAGCTTTCTCCATTATCAAAAAAAAAAAAAAAAAAAAAAATTCAGTCCACAATCACCTGAACTGTTGCCAGTGGGGTAGATTTTCCTATATTGTTCAAAAAACGCGGCAGTGACAGTACATTTGTGAGATTCTGAACACAAGAAACATCTCTGTGACATTAATTTTACCTTCAAACTCATCTAATTGCCACCAGCCAGCAAACATCAGCCAAAAAAAAAAGGTCTAAAACATTATTAGAAAATACAGCTTTAGTTAATGAACAAATTAGACAAAAACATTACATCACTTCCCATCAAATGTTGTGTGTCAATTTAAAAAAATACATATAAAAATTCAAAAGGTTCTACAATAAGCCATTGCATGGCTCCCAGGTCTGGGTCCTCACAATTTCTGAAAATAACTTCATGTTCACCACACGTTGCCTTTTTGTCTGTTCTCACGGGCATTCAGGACCTGGGCAAATTGTCTCCAAGCCCATCCAGTCATAATGACCAGCTTCCCACTGATAATTATGCCTGCCAGCCTATAGGTTTGTCAGCTAAAGAAATCCACAGACGCCCGTCATAATGAGCAGAAATGTACTCCTGGCACAGCTGCGCTGACCACAGTGCATTAGAAAAACAACCTTCTTTGCAATAACCAGCTCTGGGCATCACTGGTTAAAAAAGACTAGTTTCCTGTTTTTCTCAAAAACTTGAGAGTGTGGGTATTGCTATTTTTTACCCCACCCACACCTTTTTCTCTTTAATTGTCGAAGAGTAGATGCTGTAAATACCTAATCAGGGGCATTTTTATATTAAAACTCTAAGTTTAATTGCAGGTGGGATTGGTCTTTTCCAAGCTGGGGTCTCCCCTCTGCTGAGACCCTAGAAGTTGCCAGGCTGAGGGCTGAGGGCTGAGGGCTGAGGGCTGAGGGCAGCTGTAGGCGGAGGGGCGGGGGCGGGGGCTGGGGGGCGGGGGGAGGCTGAAGTTGGGGGGGTCGGAGCTTCCCCAACCCAGCGCTCCCCCAGTGTCATCTGCCTCTAAGGGCTTGGGAATCGCATGTACGAAAGATCCCCTGCAGGATAGGGTGGGGGTGGAGGGGTGTTTCTCCTGGAAAGGGGATCTCTGCCCAGACTTGGGTGACACCCCCGGCAGACGAAGTCTGGCCGCCTTGAGTTGTTATAAATCAACCAGATTCCTGAATATCTCACGTGTATCTCTACTAAGCCAGCCCTCTTCCTAGCTCTGGAACGCTACTCCTTGTTTTCATGGGGACTCTTCAGAGGACGTCTGCCAGGTGTAGTACATCGCGCTGTCCTCTGACTTGACCTCGTCCCTGCCTTCAGCAGCCTGCTCCAATGTCACTTGCTTCCTCCGAGCCCTCCCCTACCTAAGGAGTGCAGTCCTCACCCACAGGGCGGGCGCGGGGCGGGGTGCTACCTCTGTTCTCCGCGCCAGGACAGGCGCAACACTGTTCTGTTCACCCCCACAGCCACCAGCACCTTAAACAGTGCCTAGAAAATAGCTAGTGTTTGGTTAGGTAACTACTTCTTGAGCAGAGTGCCCCTCCCCCTCCGCTGTTATTTATCCTCCTTTATCTCACCTCATCTCACCTCCTACCCTTGGTGCACTTTTCTAGAAACCCTCATCTACGGTCCTGCAGCTTGTTTATATCCACCTTTCTTACAAACCAAGGGGCCCTGCAAGCTGTGCTCCGCACACCTGGAACCTCGCAGGTGTTCAACAAACACCTGATGAAGGCTGCTAAATGTATCGCTGGCGAGTGCCTCCTTCGGACACAGAGCTACATAGACACTGTAGAAATAAAAAAAGGAACTCGGTAGGCATTGTTAGAAACACAGGTTTCCGTCCGTAATTTTTAAACTAACATAATTTTTGTTCACTAACAAGCGTTACTTCCTTAACCAATAAATAGTATGTCCCCAAAATCAAAACAGTAAGACTTCATGCACGGAATAAGTTTGTCAAGACAGAGACCAAAGAAACAATTTTTAAAGGGCAGTTGAATAGGAAATGTTTGTAGCTGTTCTGCTAAGCAAAAAGTTGAGGTTATACCTTTTGAAAGTCAATGAAGAGGAAGGATTCTAACCAAAATCTTCATTTTGGTTAAAGTTCACAGTAGGAAAAATGCAAACATATTTTTCTTCCATAATTTTTTTTTAAAGAAAAGACAGCAATTCAGCAAAGGCCTCTATCCCTTTAGACCATGTACATTTTCCTGAATGTAAAAGGAGTAAGAAAAATTCTGAGCCCCAATCATACTTATTGTATGTTTTGATCTCATAGGACTCCCAGTTAATGTTAAGAAGAACCAAGGGAATAAAGCTTAAATGAGTTCCTGACACATGGAAAATAAATACAAAGTATCATCTGATTACAGAATTTAAAAATTACTTACACGTATGCTGATACTATAAACTCTAAAGCTATCCATGACTGTAACTTCTACCCCTGGTAGTAAGGAGGCTTTATTACTAACAAATACTGCAACTTCTCTAACTAATAAACAGACTTTTTAATAATAAAATAAATATTCTTTAGTTCCTATGTTCTTCATTTAACGATTGGGGGAAAAGGAGAAGTTGTTAACCGCCATTTCACAGAAGACTTGGCTCTTTCAAAAGAGTTAAAATCCACTTTCAGCCTACATCAGTTAACTTGAAAGAACTACATCCCAAAGAATGACAAATGAAGCAATACAACCAGCATACTCAAGTGCTTGGCCCCATTCACAAAGAAAAATGTCGGACAGAATAATAAACCTCTTTGCTTCAGTGTGTTTGTAAATAAAACTGATCACTGTCTTGTATATTATTAGCAAGTAGCCAGTCTTTTCACCATTCAACACTGATAGAACAATTAGGATATTAATACTCATGATTGGTGTTAAGAAACAATTTACTCATAATGAGGAACTCTGACCTATGAAATAGATGCTTAAGGTGAGGAAGCCACAGCATTTATACATGAAAAACACCGTCATGTCCCAGGTAAACTAGATCAAATGCAGGAACACTGGATGAATTATAAGCAACATGACCACTGCAACAAAATAATTAGCTTGCAAATGTCTTTGGATAAGGTAAAATAGCATCTTGTAACTAACAGGGCTTTGTTTGTCTTTTAACATATATACACACTTTTCCTATCAGGCTACTGCCAAAAAGTAATGAAGATGAAAGGATGAGGGTCCCAAATTTAACATAAAAAAACCTGTTTCACCTTCCTTTCCAAGTCATTGATTACATACCCTTAAAATTAGCCCTCTCCCTCTAAAACATTTAATGTCATCTAAGTTCTAAATTGTCAGTCCCACATTTTCAGATTATAAATAGATACAACTCAGTGTGTGGAACTTCATTTAGGAAAGGATTCCATTTCAAAGTAGGCTCCTAAGAGAAAAAAATGTAAGTAAGCAAACAAGACAGGGAAACAGCCTTACTGGAGATTAGGATTCGGTCCACCTGCAAGAACAGATGGCCATTCTGGACAGCTGCAGGAAGATGGGGAAATAGCTTGAGATCTATTGATTTCTGTAATAATTAAAACCAACAACGATAAAAACGCTCCTTACATTTTTATACTGGGACTGAACATTTTTTCCAAGAAATTTTAGGGGAGTAAACTTAGGGTGCCACATGAGCCCAGCAATTTCTGTTGAGACTCTGTTATTAATGTTATTCCTAAATCGTTTTGCAGACCCCGCATTCTCCTTTTCTACCACAGGAATCTCCATATGAGAAAAGAAATACTAATAATTGAAATGTGTGTTGAGCTAACATAATTTTAAGAAAGAATGAAGCAAATTTCTTGTATTAGGCTCCAGATGTGAAAGACCAGTGTCGTTCCTTCCTCAAATAATGTTTACTAAGTTCAATGATTTTTTTTTAATGAGAGAATAACAGATTTGTAGCAAATGCAATATATATAAATGACAAGAACAGGTTTGGTTCTATTTTTCTTATAAATTCTCTGTTCACAGCTCCATAATACACAAAATTTAATGTGAAACTTCTTACAGCAAAACTCTTACATGTTTAACTCCTAATTATAGTATTGGGTTACTTTAATAAAAATTCTAAATGCATTTCATGCATTATCAAATGTTTCTGACCTTAACGCATAAGGCCATTTTTATTTTAAAGCCTGAGATCTTTCAGAAAATTATTAATTAACTTTAAAAAATTATTTAATAGCTATTAAATTACTACACATGAAATAACTTGTCTAAAATATGGCTTTCTAAAGAGTCAAAAGCATGTACTATAATATTATAAAAATCTAAAAACAGTACATGGCAAATATCAAGTTATGAATACTTTCAAAGATTTAATTGAATTCTCAGAAGTAATGAGGAAATAATTTAAGAAAGTTGTTCCCCAAAGAGGTCAAATTCAATAGTAAATGTTACACCAGATGTAAAGTAAACAAAAATTATGGAAGCAAAGTTTTCACAATATAGTACCTCACATCCACATCATCTAATCATGTATATTACACATTTTAAGCTCCCTCCTTTAACAATCTCTAGGAAAGGGACCAGGGTCCCATCAGGAGTAAGATGCTATTCTTCCTATGGAAAAACTCATATCCCAGTAAGCACTGATTCGACGAATGTTTATAGTCCACAGGTTCCTAAAACACACTTATGTTCAGAATATTCACTTCAATCTCATCCCTATTTTATGCAGGTTTTGTTCCAGCATGGAAAAATGTTTATAACACGATGAACAAAGATTTTATTAAGAGGATACATTTGTATGTTAGCAATTTTCAAATTAAACCTGCATGACTGACCTTTGTCCCCTCCCTCAGAAAGGCCACCCAGTAAGAAGCCAGCGGGCTAAAAGGCCAAGGTGAAGACTTCACTCCTTTGCCTCCCTGTCCCCTCAGTCCCACAGCCTGGAATTAAAACCTAACTTCACTCACTCTCCCTACCCCAGTCCCACTCTACCTCTACCAGCCCAGAAGAATGGATCAACAGGCGCCTCAAGATTTCTTCAACCAACGACTCAAGAAGCAGCCTGGAAATAGAGAGTAAGAGGGGTACCATTCCCATAGTAACACAACGGCTGTGTTCCTTGACTACACAGCTAACCACTGATTCATTTACCCATAAACTTTTCCAAAGAAACTGACAACGAAGTTATAGCTCCTTCACTATTTCTAACACATACTCTAGGTACATTACGGGCTAACTCAGTTTTCGTGATTTACGAAAGAAGAATAAATATTATTCAAGAAACTATTCATAAGCCAAGTATACGGTATACTCATTTATAGGGGCAAAGAAAATTGGAATTTACGTGACACCTGTCTATCTTCTGAGCACTTAGTGACCTCCAGGTATGTATGTTACTGTTGTATATCTCAGTTAAATGCCATTATTCTGCTATTGGCTTTTTTTCTTTTGCAAGTATTGCCTCTTTAAGAATTACAGCCCTCAGCTCAACCCCCCAAAACAAGCTAAATGCAATGAAGAGAAAATACACTCCCAAAATCTGTCACTCATATGGAAGATGCTTAATTATAACCCCAGTATTCTTCTTTCTCTGAAGGTTCTCACTCCTCTTAGTACAGCCAACTGCACCTCTCTCCTACAGGGCTGAAACACCCGTCAAGTCATCAGTTCTCAGGTAATAAGTTACCTATGTCTGGCTGACCTAGAGTTAGGAACTGAAATATAGACTCTTCAAAAATAGTTTCCTCCAACAAGTTTTATTACGGCCTTTTTAATTTGACCATGTGAATTTCGTTGTTCTTTTTTAATTCCCTAATAAGTCTCTCAACAGCATTGTCGCTCTAGGAAAAGCAAACCTCCTCTGAACAGTACCAGTTATCCACTCAGCTGCGATTTTCATGTCCCAGACAGACTCTGCATTGCTATATGCAATCCATGAATTGAAACGGTGCCTTCTATTGTGCTTCTAATCGCTTAGTCAGTTAGGATATGGATTAACGTCAGGAGCATTTTAAAAAAAGGTTGAGTGAATTTCAGAAAAATCCCAATTTCATTAAAAATTAACTGAAAGAAGACGTTAGGGTAACTAACGAATGAGGGCCTCAAGTTATTACACTGAGAAGAGCAGAGAAGAAAGGACTTTAAGGAAGAGCATTACTGCTGCTTTTCTGTCTTTCTGAATTCAAAATCTCTGCATAATTAAAAGAGAAATACTTAATAAATGCATATGAACCTACTACCTCTCCGCTCTCGAAGTTTAATTAGGTGATTGACTTCAGGCATACTATAAATTATAATGGCAATTTAATTACTTTTTTAATGTGCACAGTTAAAAAGATTTATAAACAGGGATGGAACAGCCCGGTACATTGGAACACAGAAGCCCAAATGAAATGAAGACAGCCCACAATAATGACAGCGACAGAGGATCCCTACAGGAGAGAGCTGAAGGGCTTCCACCGGCTTCAGTGAAGGGCGCCTCATGCCTCCGATGCCCAGGGACAGAATACCGACACTGTGTGCAGGCTCTTCATAACTGGCACAGTCTGCCTGAGGGAGTGAGGCCGTCCAGCACCCTCACCTCTGAGCGTCCCACCATCACCCCTTCTAGCTGTGAAAAAGCTCAGACTTTTGAGACAGTCAAACCTTGATGCTAATCCTTCCTCGACCACTGGCCATCTGGATGACCTTGACAAAGGTAACCTCTCTGGATTTGGATGTTTTTCATTTGTAAAATCTGCAAAATGTTTCAGGGTTGTGATGGAAATTAGATAAGCAGAATGGTGCACTGGTTAAGAAGCCAGCTGTAAATCAGTCCTTCTAGACTCCAACCTGGCTCTGCCTCTAATGACCTCCAGAAGCTCAGATAAGTTACTTAAGCCTCCTTGTGCCTCATTTCTTCAAATGTAAAATGGAAGTAATATCAATCACTACCTCCAAAGCAGGTTGGAACAGTAAGTAAGTTAATAGAGACAGCATTCTTACATGGATACAGTAAGTGCTCTATAGATGTTAGCCATTAATAAATCACTGAGTAGGATCACTGGCTCACAAGAACTATTCAACCATATTTAACTTCTTTTTCTTTTCTCCAACCTTCAGTCATACAGTTATTTCCCATCAATAAATAGGTGGTGAAATTCACTTGTGCTGGAATGTCAGGAATCAGGTTAAGAACTAACTCCTCCATTATCTCTCAGTCCTACCATAATGTGTATCCATATCAAAGTGCCCATCTTCCTAACTTTCTAGAACACAAGTAATTAGTCTGGAAAATTCTCTCTGTGGGGCACCATAGCAATCCCCAAAACAACATGTACTTTGATGTTAACGACAAGAAGAATTACTGGGAAGAGGACTAATATATAAAGCTGGAACAAGGGCTTTCTTTTTGCTTTAAGGCAGGTCTATCGCTGATCTGATCTGACCATATCATATGGTCACTCATTTTACCCCAACAGTGCTAAAGTGCAATGACTCTAAGCCCAATGTGAGTAATAATCCTTTCTAACTGGTACAAAACAATTTATCTTTCCTTAAACTGTCTTTATAAAAAAAAAAATGAAAACGAAAATAAAAAACAAGCTACAACATTTTGATGGGGAGTTTTAGTTATTCCCCATGGTAACCTGGTGAATGGAAGAAGCTAAAGAAAGACAAAATCTGGAGGGCTGTAAGAAATCTTACTTAGGGAGGTACTTACTCCAGTGTATCTAGCCTGCTCTGGTAAGTGTGGTAGTAGTACGCCTCCAATATGCAGCTAGATATATGCCTTGGACTTCTTTCAATCCAAAAACAGTTATTTAAAAAGAGTCACTACCCCTTTATGTCAGAAAACAAACATTTTACTCTTTTGCTATTAGGTATTTTCATTTGTCTTTTTTTTTTCTTTGCAGGCTATTAAAAATCAACTTTTATATTAACAGCTTTACAGTGCCAAAAGCTAATGAACACCACATATTAATGATAGCATATCAGTCAAGCAATCATATATATTCAACCAGTTTTTGTTTAAGTATCAGTGGTATTTATCACTATGGCATCCAATCTACTGTACATTTGGTGAAAGATAAAACAAGTACTGGCCTGACTTGCCTTCTACAAGCCAGTTGTTATATCACAGATTGATTGCAACAGATACGCTTTTGATACACGGAACCTGAACATATTCTCTCTGACTTTTCCTCCACCCACTTCTGTGACAGCTTTGGTCAGCAACAGCTGCAGCTGATATATTACTCTACTTGCTTAAGGAAATGACATAAATATAGAGATTAGATGGCAGAAAGCTGTGAATATTGGACATGGCTCTTACAACGTTTTCCTGAGCTAGTCAGGAAAAAAAAGAGGATATGTAATGAAAGAATTTGCATGCACCACCAACTGCTTAGAAAAGATGTTTACAGTAATTAATGCATTCATAAAGAAGAAATAACATGCAACAGTTAGAACGCACCCTAAAGGTTTTAAAACAATAAAAATCCCAGAAACCCATATGAAATTCTTGAAACTTTGTATGAGAATGGATAATTTTTCTTTATATATATTTTTATTTTACCAAAGAAGATTTCAACAGTCTCGCAGCTGACTAACACAACTTCAAGTGACGTATATTACCATGTTGTACTGCTAATCCGGCTCACATTTGCAACAGAAAGGAAACATATGCCTATAATCTTAAAATTAGACAGACATCACCTTTCGAGACTGCCGTGTCAGTAATTTCCGTTTTCTAGAGTTACACAATGCTTAAACAATAGCTATCCTACTGAGCACCACTGCACTCAGCCTCACAGGCCAGCTGATGACTGATGAAAGGTCAAGAGGGTAGCAGACTTTGGGTGCACAATATTCAATCCTTTATCAAAGATGGCAAGAGGCCATGGACTACAATAACGGAACAAATACTTCCTTTCCACCATAGAGCCGATTCCTTCCTCTGATTGGCTGGAGCTTCAGGCCAAGGTTCACAATATAAAAACATGGCCTGCCATTAGCAAAACACAGTTTAGCGAGCAGTCACCTAATTCCTGGATCAAGTGAAGTGTCTAGACCTCTACAGTAGTTAATAGTCACATGTGTCTATTTGCTTCTTTATGCTAAAATGTCCACTCTTTAGCACAAATCCTTGTTCCAAGACACAAGCCCACCTGTGAAGGCAATGAACTTCTCAACATATGTATGTGGAATATATAACATGTTCTAATCAGAAAAATATTCAATATATGGCAAGCCACAACAGTATTTTCATTCATTTGAAGTTTTTTTAAAACATTGGGAGATTACTGTTTTAAATTAATTCAGAATCAGGGGACATACCTATTTTGAAAGAAAGATAAAATATTAATCAAAATGTTTGGAATTCTAGTTAATTGGATTTTAACTGAAAAATCACAGAACACTTATTCTCTGCCCAAATTTCTTTTCTTTCTTTCTTTCTTTTTTTTTGGTGCTGGGGATAGAACTCAGGGCCTTGTGCTTGTTTCTGCCCAAATTTCAACCCAAATTACTTTTTAAAATTTAGACAAGTACAGCATTTCCTCACTTTTGATGTGCTTCCAAACATCTATTCAAATGTGTAGAATAACATAGACTTAGGTAGAAAATTTAAGTACAGTATTGAAATTCTATAGCAACGGTTCTCACTCAGGGTGCTTTCTGCCCTCTTGGGGACATCTGACAATGTCTGGGAACATTTTTGTTTATCACAACTGGGGAGATGAGAATACTACTGGTATTAACTGGGTGCTGGCCTAGATGCCGCTGGATAGCTTTCATTGCATGACACTTCCCCCACCACAAAGAATTATTTAGACTCTAGCATCAACAATGCCAAGGTTGAGAAACCATGACCTGGATGTTACACACACACGAAATAACTCATTGACAACATCATGCCTTCTAGTCACTAGTCACTTATCTCCTCCTCTGAAAAATAAAGAACATGGCGTGAAAATGAAACTGTACTATACTCTGAATGTACTATGTATTATGACTAATCAAAATTTACTGTATAAAAACAAATTTTGCTGCATGAAAACAAACTTGTTTATTTGATAAATATTCATGATAAGAACCATATGCAAATTTCTAATTCAGGTAGACTATTAATTTTATAAAAATCATGTATTCAAAAGTAATACCAAAGTCAACTCAACTTTTACCCTTTACCATGTGTGAAATAATTCCTCCATTTTAAATTTTATTCTCAGTTTTTATTAAGTTTTTAAATTCTGAAGTACTATACTGAATTTTCTCTGATCACGTTCCCACATCTTAATTCAATTAATTTTTAACATGACAAACAAAACAATCCAAATTTTAAAGCTGTTTATAATCTTAGAACCTAAAGAAAAAAACGTAAAATCATCACCACCAGCATTTTAAAATGTACACTTGAATAATAATCAGAGATTGCAGTTAAACGAAGGTGTAGAGTCTCTATGCATTAGTCATGTACTCACTAATTTCAAGTTTATTGACACAAGAACCCAAAAAAGGTCATTGATACTATCAATACTGCATAGTATGTGTTCGAGCACTATATACTTGCTCGTGACCTGCCTTCTTAGCAAAAAGGAAAAACTGACATGTAGTTTCTCCACCAGAGCACTGGTCTAAAATGGCATTTCATGGAAATTAAACACAAGCTTCTCTCCGAGGCCACAAGAGAAAAGAGACACTGACATGTATCTAGTAGCATCTAGTAGGGGTGGCCAGGCTGGTCGTGAATGGCCGTGGATTTCTGCTCTGGTATCTCAAGAGAGATCTGGTATCTCTGGCTTCCACCCACAAACATCTCAGTCTGCAACAGCACATGATCCACCACTCCCATGGGATTCAGCACCAGACACGGACACTCCCATAAGGCAACGCGAGATCAGTATGCATCAGACTGAAGGGAACAGTGGCCAAAATCCAGGAACTCTGCTTCCCTATCTTTGGGTACCACTCAGAAGGCACCTGTCTGTGAGCCAGACCTTGTCTCTGAAGCTCAGTCTCCATCCCTGTAAACTAGGGGTTGTTATGATGTTTCGATGAGATGTAGGTATCAGGAAGAATTTTGTCAACTACCAGGCCTCAGAAAGATGGCCAGAGCTTTTTTGCAGGAGGCACAATAAAACCTCACCTTTATCTGACCTTCCACAACATCCTCCTACACTCCAATTTCCCCTCCCTGCTTTTCTTCTCAAGAGACAGAGCCACACAGTCAACCAAAATTCATCAAAGAGAAACAGCAATGGTTGGGAGGTTCTGAAGGTCCACTCCACCTTAACATGAACTTCACTTCCTCTTGTTATTTACAGAGAGATTACAAACTTGCCTGATTTTCACCTGGCTAGATGTGAGGGGACCAGGCTGAGAAGCAAGGTGATTTAATTCTAGAGCCCACACTTAATCCCTATGGAGAACAGCCTCCTTTTTTAAAAACAGCATAAATCCAAACACTGATTTTTATAAAAGTGAGCATGCTGTGGGCAGATAGTCAAGCAATGCACAATTACCATGAAACATAAATATACTGAATCTTTTGTCCATCCGATACCTCCCCATGACCTGGTCTTCTCCACTTTCTCTCCACCGAGGACACTATGAGCAGGACCAGTGAAATCAAAATCATTCCTACACAGGGGACCACTAGCAAGTCACAGCTGCTAAGCTCACAAAGAAAGTAGCTTCTCCACTGAGATATTCACAATCATCTCTGACACGGCTGAAGTTAATTACTGGTACACTTGGCGAGATACTGCAAAGCAGCACATTCGTGAAAAGAGTGCCAACAAAGGTAATGATAACACACTACTTACTCATAACACCTTCCTGCTTACAGAAAGCTCCCATATACATTATCTCATTAGATTGGAACATCTAGCCACTGGGGCGGAGATTTGCAATCTCTGTGGGGAAAGGGCAAGGCGATTGTTAGAATAACCAAGGAGAGATCTAGTGTCTTAGTTGCTTGTTCCATGGCCAGAAATAAAATTTTGGAGGTTCTGAAGAAAAGAAAAAGAAAAAAAAAAAAAAAATAACAAAACCAAGATACACCTTGTAATTCCAAAATAATTTTCAAATATTTTCTTTTTAAGGAAGAATATTTTAAAAGTTTTATAAAAACACTATCAGCATTTTAATATTACCAATGAAGTCCTAAAAATATAAAATATGACTTATGGAACACATTAAGTGAATAGAAGCTAAAAATCACAGTGTCTAAAATGTAATCCTATGTATAAAAGCACAAGGCATATGTTTGCATTAGCACCCTATTTGGCCTCTGTCCATTTTTAGCTCGTCTCTCCCCAGCTACTAGTAGCCCATGTAGGCAGCTACACTGCTCTGGTTTGCTCGTGTCTCCCCAGTCTTGTCGTAGGACTTTGTACATATTGTGGACTCAACCAAAGCGTGGATTGGTTAACCAACAGAAATTAGGCTGCTAGTCCTTTCCTGTAAAATAAACGTCTTTTAAAAATATCGGTGAAAGCACACAGGCAAACAACCCTAATTCAGATAAAATGCCACTCTGAGCAAAAGTGAAGTGCAGATTTAAAGGCACTGCAACAAAAATGGTCACTTGAACTTGACAGTTCCCAGTTATTCAGACCCAGAGTAATACGCAGGGGGCAGGCCTCGGAAAACACTGTGGTGTCTTCTGAGTCACGGCCATTACCCGAGAAAACCCAGGAAGTGGTCTGATTGAGTAGCTGGACCAGCCTGTGGCTATCAGCTGACGTCTCTCACACATACAAGCCAGTAACGATGCACATGTTGTGAACCAGGAATAACCTTCCCTATCTTTGGTAGTCTGGGAAATCATATCTAACCCAGTGAGTATATAACTTGGGAACAAGTCAGTGGTTAAATATTCACTGAGAGTTCAGTATCTAATCTGTTTTAGACCAAGTATCACTGGACCTGAATAACATAAGAATGTCTAATGTCTAAACAGAGAGTCTTTGAAACCACTTCCAGAGAGCAGTAATCTTTCCTAAACAGTTATGACCAACCAAGAGCAAAGCCTGAAGGAGGGAGCTCCTGGCAAAAGCTGACCAAAATGGACAGGGACATGGGACCTTCCAAACTCAATTTATCTTAAAATATAAATCGATGTCATCTTTTTCTGCTCAAGCACACAGATAGCGCTAGTGCATGTGAGGTGTGGCAAGCCAGTGAGCTTGCCAGGAAGAGACCCACAGGTAGCACAAAATCCAAGCTCATTTAAATGGCATTCAAGGCTTTACTTAAAAACCAAAGGAAAAGGACATCCTACCAAACCAAGAGGTCAGAACTAAACTATTAACCCTTTTCCTGCCCTAGCTGTTAGTCCTTTTGTGGCCAGCATTGAAGGCTGAAGGGAGATTTTAGGTAGCATTGAATTTCTCACCTGTTCCTAAATCTACCATTTGATATTTTTCATTGTATTACCACAGTGGTTCCCACCGTGTTGGCTAGATGCACCCCAAATCCACCATTTCTCCATATTCCCAGAATGCCCAACCCAAGCTTCTATAGATACTAAGTCTCCAAATGACCTACAGGATCACAAGGGCAGCCATATGACACAACTTTCACGCCACCCATACCAGCAATGTCCTCTGACAGAAAGAAATTTCAATGCCAATTTTGAAGCATTACACAATAAATCTTTTCACAAATATCACACAGCTGAGACTCCAGCTGTTGCATAGGAACACAAAACAGATTCGCTAGCCCTCAAAACTGGGTAGTGGACCTAACAAGCACTCCCAGGCGTCTGATACAAATACAAAGCTACAGGGGGGGAAAAAAAAACCACTATTATTAGCCCAAATCAACAAGATACTTATGGAAAGGGATTGTTTCCCTACCTTTATCCGCACCCCCCCCCCAAAATGGATGCCTTGAAAACAAACTGTGAGGGCCAGGAATAAAGCCTGGTGCTTGAGCACAACCCCGGTTTGATTGCCAGTAGCACAAAAAGAAAAATAAAAACAAATTTTTATTTAAAACAGCAAACGCTGGGATAGACTTAGCATTCATCCAGTCACCACCATTACTTAGAAAATGGTATTCACCAATAACTGATACATAATTGAGCTACTAAGTGCCTATTAGGCTATTACATTTTTTAAATTATTACTTGTGACTAAATCATTCGAAAAGAGTTAAGTCATGGATGGAAAATCCGTTACTCTCAATTTTGAGCACACAAATTCCAGATACCCTGGACAGAGAAAAATTCACCATGAATTACTGAATTAAACATGCATTAGGTTCACATATTACATGCGTCAACAAGCCTGTGATTCTCCTCAACGTTAGCTCTTCCTATGCTGGCCCACGGGAATTTTCAGAACGGCCTCTAAAAGGATGTGAGTAAATCAACATATTTATAAAATGAGCAGATGAGGTGTCCTCTAGTCCCTGAACTTTTTTAAACTGTCCAGTATTTCTCCAACGGTCTAAGGAATGAGCAACATCATTCACAAATACTGAGTTCTCAGGGGCCTGACCCACATCAAAAAGGGAAAACAGTGGTTCCGATCTCTGAGCAGTTAGCATGACTCCAGCTGGGAACGGGAGGACACACTGTACTTAAATTTACCCACTACAAATGGTTCCCCTTCACTCAGCCATTTGCTATTAAAAGAACCAAGCTGTTCTGAAGATAAGCAGGAAGAGGATATTCAAAATGTGTAGGCGGGATATTTTCATAGAGCTTCTCTAAATTCCAAATACCTGAACAAACTGAACCAAATTAAAAACCTAACTCAGTTAATAATAAAAGCAATGGCTGCTTCTGTTTTCAACTGTCATCAGTATATTTTATATAAAAACAAATAAAATAAAACTTTACAAAAAATATTTTTGGTAAATTTGGTTACAAGTATTTTAAAACATTGTATCATCATGAGTTTAAATTTCCATTTTTAGGTTTTATTTCCTCCAGTTCAGGCTTAGTAAGGATATACCTGTTTGGTTGCTATCTATTTTGTTCCACTGAATTAGTAAACAGATCAAATATTCTAATTTTTCTGCCATCGAGTTTCTAGGGGACACTATGTCCTTCCTGTTAAAGCGTAAGCCATGTACCTTGGGGGTCCTGTATATTGGAACCATAACAGCTGCCATGAGATTCAAGAGTTATGACTATAACTCATAGCTCATGCTTAAGAACATCTAGGAATAAAGCTCAGGAGGACAGGCATGACATGTCTACCTAAAACAATTACATTCCTCTGAAAGAAACAGACAAAAGGAGAAAAAGGAAAGTGGTTGAGGAATGTGGCAGCAAGGATGAGAAGGAAGGACACTCAGGAAGGAAGGGAATGAACCTGCAGAGCTGAACAAACATGGTCCATTTATAGGACATTTAAAGATGTGCTCAGAATTAAAGCTTGCTAGGTAGGCCAGTGTTGGAGGTCACCTGTCCCAACCTGTCTTATTTGTTTCACAGAGAAGAAAAGTGGGCTGGGGGTGGGGGATGAGTCAAATGCCTTCAAGTGCCCACTACACACTCCACACTGTCCGACCCTGAGACACTGAGGTGGAGACAACATATTGGAGACCTCGGGGAGTCCACAGTTGTGGTAGATAGGCAAAAAAGAAGATATCCTCCATTAAATCGATCATTTCAGATTTTGGTCATTCCTATGAAGAAAATAATGAGATAAAAGGTGAACTGGGGGTAGAGGGAGGGATCTGCTCAAACTTGGGTCACCAATGACCTGTCTAAAACGACATTTAAACCGAGACTTGAACTAGGAGAAGCAGCCATCCCTGAGAAGAAAGGAAGTTATAGGCATTGTAAGAAGGACAAACAATAAGTGCAAAGACTAAAGGAGAAACACATTTACCAAGTTTATGGTGACAGCCTAGCAGGGTACAGGGCTCCTGGAAGAAAATGTGTCCTGAGAAGCTGAGCCCTACAGGCCAGGGTGAGTAGCTTGGAGTCTACTAGAAGGGCAACAACAAACTGAGTATTTTTAGTGAAGAAATGTATTATGTAACTTGTACTTACTATCTACCTTGGGGATGTGGAGTCAGGAAAGATAGCAGTTTTGTAGCAGACTAGGCCACAGACTTGTAGTTTAGTCTGAGGCGATGCCAAGGAAGCGTGTAAGACGCCATGACATTTAGCATTTACTTTGGCAAAACAGTGAGGATGTACTGGCCTGAATGTGAGGCTGGAGGAAAGGAGTGGAATCCCAAGTGAATTCTGAAACTATGGCTTGAGTAGTGCGGGCACAGTGGTTGTACTCACTGAGAGGGAAATGTTCAGCGGAGGAGCAGGGATGAGCAGGTAGACATGGAGAGCTCTCTTTAGTTAGTCTCAACTTTGAGATTCCCATTAGACAGCCAAGGGCATATATTCAGGATGTATACAAGTTGGGAACTCGGGAAGATCCATTCATGGAGCTAACACTTTGAGAATTATCAGCATATCAATGATATTTAAACTATGCGCCCCAGTGGAAATCCAAAGGATCATCAGCATCTACTTCAAGAACCTCTACTCAAACAAGATGGAAAACACTGAAGAAATGGACAGATTCTTAGAAACATATGAACTACCAAAACTGAATCAAGAAGAGATAAATATTCTAAATAACCCAATATCAGCCATTGAAATTGAAGAGGTAATTAAAAACCGACCAACAAAGAAAAGCCCAGGTCCTGACAGTTTCACAGCTGAATTCTACAAGAAATTCAGAAAGGATCTAATACCACTATTCCTCAAACTCGTTAATGAAATTGAAAAGGAAGCAGTACTTCCAAAATCATTCCTGGAAGCAAGTATTACCCTGATTCTAAAACCAGAAAAAGATCCCACCAAAAAAGAGAACTACAGACCAATTTCTCTAATGAACATAGATGCAAAAATTTTTAATAAGATATTAGCAAACAGAATGCA
>PVJO010015083.1:0-46234 GCA_004026905.1 Hystrix cristata
GGAGGAGGAGGAGGAGGAGGAGGTTGAGGACTTGGTGCTTTGTAGGGTGAGTTGGTCAGGAGAACAATTAAAACGAACGCTACTGTTTTACATAGAGAAGGAAGAAGGCTTTTCCAACAATGTTGGATGGTAAAATAAAAGCGCGCGCGGAGCAGGGGTCAGTGGGGGAGGCGAGGAGGCGACCCCGGCAGTTGGATCAGTGTAATTTAAGCCGCTTCGCCGGCTGCATTCCCAGGACCCTGGCAGCCTGGCTATGCGGTTAGGCATCTGGGCCCCAGGTCGGAAGGCAGGAGCAGCGGGGCGGGGGAGGCGACGACTCTTAGTGTTACTCTCCCTCCCCCTCCTAACCAGGGAAGGCTTGCTATCCGGTAGAATGGGGAACCCGGGGTTCTTTGTTAAGGGACCCTCATCCGTTCCAAAAAGTTTTTTGAGGGACACAACCAAGCTATAAGGAGTTCACCTTTTTTTTTTTTTTTTTTTAATTTTAAATTACAAAAGTCCTTTGCCTCGCTGGTCAGGGGAGAACTGTAACTGTTTCTTTCATCTTGCAGCCAGCGGTGAAATATGTCCACTGCCCGCTGCTGTTTAAAAAGCAAGCGAATCTCACCAAGTTTCTCACTAGGGGAAAAAAGAAAAAGTGCAAACATTCTTGCTTGCTTCTCAGCGTCTTTGTAAGCCCCCCTCCCTTCCTCTGGCCTGCTATTGTTTTGTTCTCTGTTCTCCTTGAGAATGGAATTAAGGGTCAGAGTTGAAATCTTTCTTCTATTTCTCTGGCACAGTTTGACCTTGAGTACAGAGCTAGGTAGAGCTTCCTCCTAAGTGGAACCCCTCGGTCCCTTTCTTCTCCCTCCCAGCCTGCCTTGCAATTAACCCTTCCCTCATGCTGCTCTTTGGAGAGTAATAATAAAAAGCAAAAGACCCGGGCATCCTCTTCCTGCGGGACGCCGGTCCCCTGTCCCGCGGTCCTCCCCCATCACCTCTGGCTTCCCGCGGTCCGCCCGGGAGGTTTTGTGCGGTTTCTGAGCTGAACTTGGACAAACTAAACATCTTCCTCAGCAGGGTGAACTTTTCTAAAGGCCTCCTGTGATCTGTTTGGATTTTGACTGTTTTAATAAAGTGTGAGGTGTATTTTCTTCCCCACTGTTTTAGTATTTTTTCCACTCTTCATTTGTCTCCCCCTAAGCCAGAAATCCAGCTCTCTTGTTTCCTGGAGATCCCTGAGGCAGGTTTGGGTCTGCAGCAGGCAACAGATGGGGGAGGGAGGTTCTTTCCCGGCCACTTTTCCTTTTCCTGGGGTGGGGGGTTGTCAGGGGAGCCCGAGGACAATGGGGTGACTTCATGGGAAGAATGTCACTCTGGATTTTCTGCCTGGTTATGGGACTCGATTCCACCAGCTTGCCCCAGCTGCCTTCTCAGCCTTCTGCCGGTGCCCTGACACTTTCCACATTTTTCTCTTGTGTTCCGGTCTGGGAAAAAGGGGTCATTAAGCAGAGGTGAGGGGTGGAGAGCTGGAAGCTGAATCTGTTCTCTTGAAAAAAAATGACCAACACTGGTGTGCCTGAGTGGGAAGTAGGGCCAGGGCAAGGCCCCCAGGGAGAAGCCCGGGCCAGCAGGCATGCGGGAAAGAGTGGTGGTGGGTGGTGGGGGGCGGAGGCATCTGTGCCCATGGGAGAGGATCTTGGGCCAGGGCAGGGACTGGGGTCACTGTATGGACAGGGCTAGTGCCTGAGTTGGGGGTAGGGTGGGGACTGCACATGGTCCGGATGGAGACCTTAGCCCTGAATACTGTGGCCTTGCTCTCCAGCGCCCATCTCCTTCTCTCCCCCTCTGAAGAATGAGCACCCCCCACACCAGCCTGCATTCCTCTTTGAGCAGGTTGCTTTTGAGAATTTTAAACATACCCTCTTATTTCGAGGCAGCAAACCCCAGCAGTTCCGGCTTTGCTGTTAGCTCTTTTGTCTTTGTTCCCAGGACTCAGGGGCTGTGCTGCTGGCTTCCTGGGGATGGCAGGGATGCGGGGGGTGGGGGTGGGCACATCAGCAGGCGGGTTAGAAGTGGGTGATGGTGAGCCTGTATCCTGGGGAAGGGGGTGATGGGCTGGGACTTGGGTCCCAGAAGCTGAGAAGTCAAACTGGGGTTAGGGGTAGGGAGCCCTGGAAGAAAATGAAAGGGGGGGCCTGAGATCTGCCTGAAGTCAAGACTTTACAAATCTGTGGATGGGGTGGAGGAGTGAGTGGGCAGAAGTGCCTAGGAATGTGGGGGTGGGGGTGGGGGGGCCAGGCTGGGGCTCTTTCAGAATTCAGGCCTGGCTGGTCCCTCAGCATCTCCCAGCCTCCTTCCCTGTAGGGGTACAATGCAGGGGATTATGCTGAGGGGCGGGGCCGCCCAAGTGGCCGGCTGGCCCTCTGCACATATAAAGGTGCTATAGAAATGTGCAGTCATTCAGAGTCCCAGGCCAGTGGGTGGGTGAGTGAGCGGGGAGGCTCCGTGTCTACAGTTGTTGGGGGAGAATCGAGGGGGAGTGAGGCAGGCCTGATTTACAGTGGTTCAGTGCAGCTTCGAAACTAAGGGGAGAAAGCAATGGGACTTCTGGCTGGAAGAGCTGCTTTGCATCTCGTCTTGCATAAATTTGCATACCGAGTTCAAAGTCGTAAAATAGACTGAGGAATGAGTGGGACCCAGTGTCACTGATTGTTAACACCACGACCTTCCGCCTCCCCTCCCCCCTTCTGGACAGAACTCCTTGAACCAGCTCTGCTAAGCTGCCGGTCTGAGTCACCCCAGGAGGACTTGGCAAGGGGGTGGGGGGCTGAGGCTGCAGCTCAGGGGTGTTCTCTCTTGGACACAGGGAGCTCCTTAGTTAAGAGACTCAGTGGGGCGCTGCTCCGTGCACCTTGGAGACAGGCCTGTCTGCAGGGGAGCCACAGGTGAGCAGTGAGGTGCATGGGTGCCTGGCATCTTCTCTGCTTGAAGCTTCCCCACTCTAACGCCTCTCAGAATAGGTGGGAGAGTCTGGAGGGAAGAAGCCACCTGTTGTGGTAATGAGGGTCATGCAGTTATTCTTGGCCAAACTGGACTATTGAGTTTCCTGGCAGGCAAAGGGAAGAGGCAGGGTTAGATAGTTCTCCATGTTAGCCTCTCATTTTAAAGAACAATTTCGGGCAAATTGTTCTTTTGGTTTAAGGGAGGCATGGAATTTAGTGCTACAAAGGTGCCATGCAAGCTTCTAGTTGGTTCTCAGTGGGGATGTTCTCTACCTTCGAAAATGGGTCTCATTGCTCTCTAAAATTAGAATTCTTAGCCGCAGTGGAATGGAGAAAGAGTAAGGACTTAGGATATGCCGAAAGGTAGGGCAAGCTGCTGATGGGATTGGAAGAGAGCAGAAATCAGCAGGCTTTATCCTCATTTGGTTTTGTTGTTGGTTCTCACATAGTATACAACGCTCTATCAAGAAAAATAAGAAAAGCTGAGGGTTTTTTTGTTGTTGTTTGTTTTGTTTTGTTTAAAGGGATCATATCCAGGGACTGTACTCTGTCTCAGTCTCTCTTCTCCTTTCCCAGCTCCTCCTGCGCTCCGTCCTGTCCTCTCAATCCCGTTAGACTGTTCTCTTCTTTCTCACACTTTCTCACACCTCTGCCATGTGGTCCAGTCCCAACCCCTGGCTGTACGCTGAAGCAAGTGGTGTGGAATAGACACTGGGCCTGGTCTTCCTCAGACCCGCTCCAAGTGAGACCACGCAGGTGACTGGAGACTGCCCTGTTGAAAGAAATGGAAATCCTTGAAAGAGGAGGTGCTTGACAGGCTGGGAAGGGGCTGGGCTTTGCAGGAAGGGACTTCCGTGGGTCAGGGATGGGGCTTCCCTCCTACAGAGCTTGGTAGAGGGCTGCTTCTGCTGCACTGAAGCGGGGGAAGGGGGCGGTCACACTGGGCTTCACCAGGGGAGCCGGGATCTGGTTGGCAGATGTTTCTGGCTCCTCCTCTTCTCCTTGTTATCTCTGGCCAGCATCTTCCTGAGGTGGCAGGCAGCCATCAGAGATGGGTCATCCCCCCATCTGTCCTTATGCCTTTGGAACTGACGGCCTTCTGCTTTGTCTCCTGTCTTCCCTTCCTGTAAGGGGAAGGAGGCTTTGCTATCTCTCTCACAGGTGTGGACGTGGACTCAGCCGAGGGGCCGAGTGAGTGAGGAGTGGAGAGTGACCAGCCTGGCTACCTTCTCGCTGCACCCTTTTGCCTCCATGGCCGAGCAAGGGGCTGGGCTGTTGGCAGCAAACACCTTTGAGCGTATAGGCCAGAAGCTGAGTTCCTGGACAACTGCCTTGTGTGGGTGATGGATGTCCATGGCCTGTCACTGCCAGATTTGGGTTACTGTATTTGCTTTTCCTTGATTCCTTCGCGAGGCCCAAATCCTTGTGCTGGGGGACTTCACAAACGTAAGTGGCTGGCATGCGGTGGTCAGACGAGACAGGCCAAAGGGTTCCAGGGGATCTCCGGAGAGCACTAGCTGGTAGGCAGCTTCAGATGTGGAGCCGCCTAGACCTTGGTGCCACACTGACCTGATTCCAATGAAGATACCTCTCAAAACTTCAGTGTTCAAATGCCAGGTTTGGAGAAATAAGGATGATTTTGTGACTGTGGTCATAGAACGTTCCTGGCACTTAGTAGGTTCTTAACCTTGGCAGGTGATATGTTCTCCCTGACATTTGGCTAGCTGGCTCTTAGAGTGAAGGCCAAACTGGACAAGTCAAGACAGGCCACCCATCCTGCAGCTTCAGATCCTAGGTGACTATTGTATTTTTCACCTGTGAAGTGGAAACCTGCATACCTCCCGTGACCCACTTTCACAGGGCTGTAGAGGCACCCTGGGGAGGGGTGACGAGACTGTACTTTAACCACAGTGTAAATCCAGCTGACAATAATTAAATGGTTTGAGGTCAGCAGGATTGGATTTCTTATGGATGAGCAAGGCAGTGAATGCTCTTTGGGGCCCAAGTCCAAGCGTCTGGGACTGAGCCTTCTTGGGATGAAGGTCATGTGCCATTTTGTAGTGCCCGGAATAGTGGTAAGAGGGACTGGGGCTGGTAGAGGTGGCTCCAGAGCTTGGACACCTGGGTTCTTTTGCAAGCTTTGCTGCTCATGAGCAGGTGACGGAGGGTTGAGTGCTGCCTTCATCTGGCCAGCCAACCTAGGGACCCAGCTTTCCAGCTGTTGGGTTTCTGGAGGGCCGATGATTGCATGAGACACTTCTGGGGTAGGGGGAGTTGAATAGGGGAAGGCCCTTTGTTCATATGGGTTCCTTCCAGAAGAAATGTGTTCGGACCAGGCTTTAGAATAGTCAGGCCGATATGACCCGGGTAACCCTAATGCGCATAAGGTGTACTGAAGAGCAGAGAGTGGACGAGCCAGGGAAACCAGTTGGAACCCGTTTCCTACTCCAGGTAAAGGGGGCTTTTGAATCTGCCCTCTGTGAGCCTGAGATGCCAGAAAGTTGAACTCGATCCTGGCAAAGAAATCAGACATTCTTTCCAAAGTGACGTTTTCTTGCTGCGTCCTCTTCAGAGTTGACTTCCCTGCTGAGGCTGGGAGTAGCATCTTGCAGGGGGTGAGGAATGAGTGCCGGAGGTGCACTTGTGCCCTCTGCGTGGCAGCCTGCGTGTGCACAGTGACCAGATGACTGTTCTCAGGCATCAGGGAGGCGGTAGGGCCCTGGGAAAGCAGAGAAGGTGGATCCTTGGGGTGTTGGGGTCACTGTGTGCTTAGGGTGAAAGCCAGGACAGTGGAGACAAGGCATAGTGTCTGCCACCAGAAATTTAGGGTGGGTGGTTCCTGCCAGACAGAAGGGGGAAGGGAAAGCAGCTCTGTCCCCACAGTGAAGAGACTGTGGGATATGGGAAGGTTTTTCCTGGCGGAAGGTGGACCTTCCCCTGCTCCCTGCCTCCTCCTTGGCTCCCAGACCCCTCCGTCCCGATCTGGCTACTCCCGTCCCTTAACAAAGCCAGGAAAGATCTGGTGTCAGTCAAGACCCAGAGGGAGACCTTGCTCAGAAAGCCGGCTCCCCCGGAAAGAAGTACAGTCAACTGCAGTCAGGAATTTTTTCCCTTCCCCCTTTCTGGGGGGGACTTGTACTTGGAGGCCCTTGGAGACTTTCTGGCTGCCAGCCCCACATCTCTTCCTGGCTGTGAGGAAGCAGGGCAGAGTGAGGATTGGGGAGAAGGGGGCAGGGGCTGGCACGCCTCCAGCTGCCGGGCAGAGGAATTGGCCCGCAGGCCCTGGTAAGCTGGCCCAGAGCGAAGCCTGGGGAGGTTTCTAATTAGTGGACGGGTGTAGGTGTGTCAGCCTGTGCTCAGTCACGGAACCGAGCGGAGCCAGGGAGCCCTGGAGGGGAGGGGCTGGGCCCCCGAAGGCCTCGTCAGGGCTGGGGGCGCAAGAGCAGCCTGTCTGTTCAGTGTGTTCATCCTGATGCACAGTTGGGAAGATGAGGGGCTTCTCTAACTGGAGGGACCCTGATTAGATTGCGGGGTACAGAGAATCATTAACATCAAGCAAAGGGTAGAAGAGAAAACAATGGAACGCGCTTTCTTCTAGACATCGTCCATTTCTGTGTGTTTGTTTTTTTGTCCCCCTTCAGCTCTATTTTAGCTTCAGGATTTCCCCCACTTGTCAGGTAGGGAAATCATGGCTTTGTTCAGGTTCAGGTGCCAAGGAAGGGCAGGTTTCTGGGTTCTCATGCCAGTGCTCTGTTCCATCAGACTTATACATGCACAAAAGCGGCAAATTGCATACTGCTTCTTGGAAATGCTCCTTTTCTGTGGGAGGCAGTAATTAAGGCATAACTTCTCAAAAATGCTCCTTTTTTGCAACTCTCCAGGAAGTTTCTTTTAGGGCTATTGTCTTTACTTCTGGATGGAGGTGCCAAGTTGCTTCTGGATGGTGAACTTGCTTTCTAAAGTGCCTGAGGCCAAGAAGAAATGAGAATGGCAATTCCCCTGTGCCCTTCGCCCAGCCCTGTGACTGTCTGATAAGGCTGGGTGGTTTCCATGGCAACAGTGGCGGGAGGCGTGCCAGGCAGGATAAAGGGGGAGGGGTGGGTGGTTTACTGGGTCAGAAAGGCTTTTGCGGTTGGGTGGGACCAGCTGGCATGTGACTGATGCCTCATTCCCTGGAACGATGGGGTCCTGTGTGGAGCAGAAGTGAAGAACTGGGGTTTTAAGATCTTGAGTTCGTCTACTCTTAGGCGATACCAGTGACCAGATGCCACTCTGGGTGGGTAAGAGCTATGGAGCTGAACAACCTGTGTTTGCTTTCGGCTTTGCCGCTGGCTACATGACTTTGTGCTCACAGGTGGCCTCCAACTCCGCAGCTCTTTTATCAAGCATGAGCGTGGATAAGAAATTATCAATCTTGTGACTGCACGATGCTAAAACAAAGTTATGTATCCAAACCATGCAGCACAGAAACTAGATAATCAAATGGTGTTATACAAGTTCTGATGCCTTCTTTTCTCGCTAATCTCAACACAGATCAGGAGAAAGACAAATGCCTGTTTAAATCTGTTGCAACTGGCCACCTTAATTCCGTTGGGGTGTGTGGCTACCTGGACGGCCGCCCTTGGCTTTGGGAAGCCTTTAAGGAATCCAAGTGTGGAGTCCATGTTTTTCTAGTAGGTAGTCATGGCCATCGAAGTTGTTCCTTACTGTGGTTCTACCAATAGCTCGATGGCCAACTACAGCCATTTATACTCCAGAGGTGAAGGTTCTCTGTAGAATCTCTGCTGGCTGTCGTTGGTTTGATTTGCTGCTTTTTAAACCAAGAGAGCATTGCCAAGGAGGTCACAATGTGATGCAGTATTAGATCAGACACAATCAGTGAACTTTTTGTTGAAGAAAAAAGCATGGTGACCTAATTAAAGACACTTATTTATATTCAGGACACTTCTTGTGCTGGTTTGAGAGTGTGGCTGACAGTCATGGACATCTTTGCAGGTTTTAATTTTCATTTTGCATCCTTTGGGTTCAGTTTGTCAGGTTGGAGTATCTGGGAACAGCGTTGTGGGGGTGGAGAAGGGGCTGGCAGAAGGAGAGGGTGGTGGGACAGAAGTTGGGAGGTCAGTCTCTGCCACTGTCTGCAAGATGGCCTGGGGATTGCATCATCAGAACCAAGTGCAGGGCAGTGGGTGGAATATGGGTCTTGGGAAGGGCAAGTGTCCTTCTTACCCTGCCTCCTGCTTCTCTTTAGCCCTATCCATTCATGCTTCTAGAGGCCGGTAAGAGAGTCCAGAAAAATGAGAAAAAGAATGAATTTGACAGTATACTCTAAGTAAGGCAGGCTGCAGGCTGCATATAGCTAAGCAGCACGGCCCATATAGAAGGGGATTCATGATGCTGTGGATGGAACCCAGGGCTTGGACACATGCTAGGCAAGCGGTCTGCTACTGAGCTGCATCCCCAGATAGATCTTTTTAAAATCTTATTTTGAGGCACTCTCTCACTAAGCTGGCCAGGCTGGGCTCTTCCTGCCTCAGCCTCCCGAGTGTTTGGGGCTGTGTAGACTTTTAACATTACTGTGTGATTTTTAGTGATGTTTCTCATGACTCAGTTGTGCAGTGCTTGAGTGCGGACTGTGTAGGTGACAGTGGAATGCTCCATAGGGGAGGATGCAGTGTGGCACTGAGGAGGTTTGTTATTCATCCACATTAACTATGCTGTGTATGTTACATGTGGCCCAAGACAATTCCTCTTTGCTTAGAGTGGCCCGGGCTAGCCAAGAATTTGGATACTGATGTTCTAAGGCAGTAGGTAGGATTCTTTTAGCTTGGTCAATTTTTTAAAAAAAATTTTATTTTAATGGTACATTTTAGATGTACATAATGATAACATTCATCATAGGGGATTTGTACCTGTACATGATATATCTTGTTGCTTCTTTTTTTCCCATTCCCTTCCCCTCCCTTCATGCTTTTAATGTTGAAAGAAAAACTTCATTAAAAATTAAATATTACCTAAAAACAAATCAAGTCAGAAGATTTGATTGAAGTAACATATATATCAAACAAGCAAGTAGTCACTTTGCTTTTTAACCAAAGCTCTGGAAAGATCTTGATGTTTTATTTTTACTTATTTATGTATTTATTTTAGAGAGAGGGTCTCGCTGTGTGGTTCAGGCTGGCCTTGAACTCACTATGGAGCCCAGGCTGGCCTCAAATTTGTGGTAATCCTCCTGCCTCAGCCTCCTGAGTTCTGGGATTACAGGCCTGTGCCACTGTGCTGGGCAAGATTGTGATGTTTTAAATAATGAGGTCCCACCAGAAGTAAGAGAATCAAGTTTGACAGGACTCTGCTTCAGTCTTGGAGGAGGAAAACACAGTATCTTCCAGAAGAGCAAATGGAGGACACAAATATCTCTCTTCTGTCAATAGAGGCTAAAACTAGGGGTTGAGGGCGTAGCTCAGCAGCAGAGTGCTTGCCTCCCATGCATGAGGCCCTGGATTTGATCCTCAGCAGCACAAGGAAAGAAAAAAGAAAGTAAGACCAAGTTTTTGTTTGCAAGAAGCCTCCATCTTTCCCAGCAGTGCCTGTCAGTGAGTCCACCAAGTGGCCTTTGGATGCCTGGAGGCCACATTGTCCATCCTTCTTCCTTTTGAAAAGCTTTTCCTAAACTATGCTAGAGAAAGTCTGTGCAGTTTTTTCCTCAGCTGCAATTTGTCATTTGTTTTTGTTCTTTCTCATGAAACTGTTGGATGACTTCTAACCTACATCTCTTCAGTTTAGAGCTGTTTCCTCCCTGGTCCCCAGGGAGACAGAATGGCTGTCTCCTTTCTATTGGGTGTGACTGGCCCTTGGGTATCCCCATCACTCTGTACTCTGGGGCACCTCTGGCTGTGCTGTGGGCTGCCAGCACACTGGCTGTGCTAGGGTGTGCTAGGGTGTGTCAGGGCTGTGCTGGGGTGTGCTGGGGTGTGCTGGGGTGTGCCAGGGTAAGCTTGTCTCTTAGCTTTCCATTCTCTGGCCCGAGCCATCTTGAATCCTTCATCGTGACCTCTTGAGTCATTGACTCTTTCCCACTATTTTTGGGTCTTCCCCCTGATTCATTTCCCAGTTCTTCATGGCACAGAGAAATGACAAGGAGCCTATGATGCAGCCCCGACTGGTAAGCAAGTGACTTTGGTTGCATTAGCCAAAGAAAATGGTGTTGAAAGTCTGCCATGTCACTGTTGGGAGGTAGGGCATCTTCCAGCCAGTAGAATTCTGGGCTTACTCAAGGTTTAGTGGTATCCCTGCTTCAGACAGAAGGCGAGATGTAGATGGTGTGGGAAATGATTATTTATTGATTGATTGATTGATTGCTGAGGGTTGAACCCAGGTCCTCACTGTGCTAGGTAAGCGCTCTACCTACCATTGAGCTACATTACCCCATCCTGGTCATCTAAACATAAGAACAACATGGCACTAGCCTATCACCCAGAATATGTGCTTAATATTTTGTCTAGTAGTATGCAGAATTTAACATTTCACTTTCTTAGCTAAGTGGATTTTTATACATATATGTGGTGGATGACCAGAATGCCTACATGTACATATATGTATATGATGGATGGCCAAAGTTGTTGTTCAGTTTTTCTCTGAAAATAAATTGAAAATGTACACAAAACATTTCATTTTCCCTGTCAATATCAGGTTTTGGAAATCTCATCTTGACAAAGACAGGCGAGAGTCTTTTTAAATGCTGTATATCATTCTGTTAGATTACCCATTCACTTCCTGAAAGGCTAGTGGGTCAGGTTTCCGATAGTTGTTTGCAGCTACAAATGTTGTAACAAACATTGCCGGGCATGTGGTCTTGTGCACATGCGCCGAGAAGCAGAACTGTGGGGCAGGTGCCTTCTTCCTGTTCCCATAACCTGGGGTCCAACTTTCCGCCAGTGTCCAGTCAGCTCACTTGGACCTTCAGCAGCTAGGTCACCCTGCTGGTTCCCAGATGGTCTGAGCGGAGCCCAAGGAACATTGTTCAGGACCCACGGGAAGGAGAGAAAGCTGATCGCACTGTTTGCCATCTTGATATCAGTTTCCCTGGCTCTTCAAGGACAGCTGGCTCGCAGAGCCTCAGAGGACCTTGGCTGAATTTGAGCATGTTTTTGTTTTCTCAAGCTGTCTGCCTCAGCCCTGACCCTCCCCAGGTCTTTGCGATTCCAGGAATGACCCTGGTGTTTATAAAGCAGTCCTTCAGAGTGTGCACGGGCAGGAGGCTCTGGAGAGACTCCGCTGTTTCTGCTCACTCAGGGAGAGCCTCAGATGGGATGGCGATGTGAGGGCATACTCTAGAAACTCCAGGATGCCCAGCCAAGAAGGGGCCCTGTGTGTATGTCCAAGCATTGTTCACAAACCCATGAGCCAGCAGGTAGAGAGAGCTCCTGAGGCTGGGTCTTGGAGAAGTGTGTATGTGAGCCCCCCTCCTTGCGCTTGCTGAGGGCCGAACCCACAGCCTCCGCACATTGGGCAAACGAATGCTCTGCTGCCGCCCAGCTACGTCCCCAGCCCCGGGCCATACTTGAAAAAAATGAAGCACCATTCTCCCCTTACAAGCTCTCCGTGAAACCCAGGCAGAAGAGAGACTCGTAAAGGATTGGAGGTCCCGGAAATGTGGGAGCTTGAAGGGTCTTGTTCAAAATAGAGGCTCCTTGGCCTTTGCCCAGGCTTGTAATTTCTGAGTCTCAGGGGCTGAGCTCAGGACTATTTTTAGCAAACTCTTGAGATGATTTCTGGTGGACAGCTTTGTTTGGAAACCATTGACCTTGTCTAACCCTTGAACCCTCAAAGGGGGATGCTGCAGCCTAACCCGGCTCAACATCCCGCCCGGCATCGCTCGGAATCCTGGGGTGGTAAAGTCAGGGTACAGGGTGGGGATCTTGGTCTTCAGTGCTGTGGCCAGCACTGCTCTTCTTCTCCTGCCAGAATTGCTTGACTTGGGCTTTGAATGTAAGAGTTGGTGTTGCATGGAAATCCACCAAGCATTCAGGCGTGGAGGGAATTCTGTGGCTGGGCGGTCACTGTTGTATCCTCCTCTTGTGCTTCATCATTTCCTGGGAGCTTTCCTGCCCTGTCCAGGCATGGCAGCACTGCTTATTTGGCTTTCCACTTGACAGTTTTCTGAGCTTTTCAACACTCATTTAGGTGGTGGGCCTGTGGGAGCCACAAGATGGTTTCTGGATGAGGAATCTAGAAGAGCTGTGGATCTGTGACAATCACAGCCGTTTCCTCCCACAAGAAGGACTCAGAGAGAGGCAACTGGTCTGCTGGCCTATGAGGAGTTCTCCCAGTTCTTTAGAAGGAAGGATCAGAAGGTGGGAAAAATAGGAAGGGAGTTTGGAATGAAGCTGGGTGTCACAAGGGGATCAATGGGTCTACCAACTGGGAGAAGGTCATTAACTAAGCTGGAATGTGTCCTGGTCCTGGGGGCCAGTGTACGCCACTACTGCAAACCATTCAGAATTCTAGCACAAGAGGCCAGTGCTGACTGTTGAAAAAAACCTTTTAAAAAAAATAGGGGAAAAAACATAAACAGTGTCACTTGCCCAGAGAGACTAAGGTCTTCAGGTTAAAATTTAGCTACAAAAAATAACAAACAGGACCCCCTTTCCAACTTCCTCTCTATCTGCAGCATGACCTATATGATTAGTCCCAGTCTGTTGATGGCTGTATTATGCAACATTGCAGATAGTTTGGCGACTACAATCATCCATATAAAGGGACCAGCCTCAAATTCTCAATTTTTCTCCACAAAAGCCACTTCCTGTGTGTGTCGGCAAGTTTATCTTTGCAGACCTGGCTTGATGAACCACTGCCCTTCTCTTCTTCTCCCCTCTCCTTCCCCTAAAATTTGAAATAAATTTAGGTGAATCCAATCTTGTCTAAGGACTTCCATCAAATGGCAGAGAATTTTAATATTCAGCAACACGAAAAACTTAAATAACCTGACTGGAGATGTGGCCCAGTGGAAGTGAATGTCGCGTGCAAGGTTCTGGGTTTGATCCTGGGAATTGGTGGGGCAGGGGGAGCAAAAACAAAACAAAACAAACCACCAGAAAAACTATTGCAAGCTTCCACCTAAAGCTAGGCTCTACTTCAAAATAAATAAAAACTAAAGGGCCGAGAGTGTTAGCTCAGTGGTAGAGTGGTTACCTAGCATGCATGAGGTTCTGGGTTCAATTCTTAGCACTGAAAGAAAAGAAAAAAGAGTTTAAACAACCAACAAATTGGGCTTTAGAAGACATCTAAGCTGACAGTATTGCAGAACTGACTTACTACTCATTGTTTCAATGCATTGGACCATTCCATAGATCAGGTACTGCTGTCCTTCTACCTACGTACGTTTACTGACTCAAGAAATAGATTATTTGCCCATTTCTTCTAAAGCTTAATTTGCTCACAATGGGAGTTTGAATTGAAGTAAAATTATCTCTATTTAAATAGTAACTATGATTTAAGCAGAATCAGTCCCATTTTTCGGACTTGAGAAATTATAGTTCAGAAAGATGAAAGGATCTGGTCAAAATGATGGATGACTGATAAATAGCAAAGTTGGAATTCAAGGCACTTGATTCCCGGTATTCTTTGCTCATTTGAGGCTGTTAATGAATTGTTCACTGCCATGGATATCAACAGAGAAGTTGTCTGGGGAGGAGGAGTAGGACAATGGTTAGTATTTATTCTTTCGCCCAAGATGTGTCAGGGTTAAGCATATTTTGGGAGAAATTAACAAAGAAGGAGACATGTGAGTTCTGTGCTTAGCCAGGGTACAACCAGGAAAGCAGCCAGCATTCATTCCTCTGGCCCAATAATCAGAGAGCGGTTCTTGAAAGGGCCTGGGATGTCATTACCTGTTGAGGAAGGTAAATCCACTGGAAGTGGTGAAAATTCCAGGGCAGGATCAGATCCTCTCTGAAGTGCCCCAGCTCCTGGATTTCACGATAATCTTGAGATAGGAAGAGAAGGCTGGCAAATGGTTAGGATTTCGTCAGAATACATAGGAGAAAAGGCAGAGAGACACATTGCGCTATTAGGAAAATGTGTGATGGCTTGGGAGAAAGGTGTCATTTTCTTACCAGGACTGGATAAGGACTAATGCCACACATCCCAAGCAAGACAGACAAGGAGATTGCTTTTAGATTCTTGGGGCCTGTTTTCTTAAGACTGCTTTAAGGCCTCCCACAGATTAGGAATCACAAACTTCTGAGTGGAGCATTGAGGTCAGGCCACGACACTAGGAGAAATAAGGCTCTGTTGAAACAGGGATTTGACACCTTGTGTAGAGTCATTGGGGCTAAACAGGCAAGATTACATTGGGGAACAAAGGGGTATGCCAGAATGAAGTTTGGGAACCAGAGTATTAATGCATCGATGGGAATATACAACACCTTTTCCTGGGGTGTCAGCCAGCTAGCCTCCTGGCTAGGTTAGTGAGAATGGGTAGAAGGACAATGGGCCATTGGGAAGCACCTTCTGTACTGTGGCCTGCAGAGCTGCATACAGAAGTGGTCACTTAATAAATATTATTCTGGAGCTCTCTCAGGCAGAAAAAAGTACAAATGGGTATTTTTGTTCTGAGGCAAAATTCCATCTCTAGCTGGAGTCCCACATCTGGAATGTTTTTTTGAAGATCGTTCCTGTTGCCTCTCTGAGAATGTATGGGGGGCACCTGATTACTTGTGCTGCTGTTCTTATCTGACTGAGCTGAGAGGCTGTTGAGGTGAGGTGGAAGCCACCCAGAGTGACCCGGGGTATTCCTGTAGTCTCCAGTACTCAGTGCCTATGCCCGCAGCATCTCTTGGGATTTTCCCAGCAGCCCACTGAGCTGGGTGCCGTTCGTCCTCTTTGTACTAATGAGCAATTGAGGCAAAGAGACTTAACTAGCTTATCTAGGGATGAAAAGCCAAGTAGAAATCAGATGTAGGCAATTAGACTTGAGGCCTGCATCCTTGAACCTCTTTAGCTGAGAATAGTAACATGGCAAGGAAGCCTATAATCTTTTCTGATCTCTATCCTGTCAAAATTTCTCCTCTCTGGGCTTTGGCTTCTAGATGTGTTCAGAGCTGGCCATTGGACTTGGGTCCCAAAGCCTGTTCAGAGACAGAAATGGATGCTGCGCGGCTTTTAAAAGCGTCTGTGTCAGCAAACCAAGGCCCATTGATTTCCTCATCGTATTGGCTTGTTTGTTGTTGGTGGTGAGATCAATAAAGGAATGGGATGAAACATACCCTTGAATCCAGGTGACCTCTGTGAGGGTGGACAAATTGACCTTCGCCTCAGAGAAGTTGGGGACACCTCAGGACAAAGCCAGCTGTGTCCTTCTAAGAGAAAACTACCTGTTGACCTCTGTCTTCTGGGACCTGGGGCCAGGGTCCCATTATGACGCTTGTGGGCCTGAGACATTTTTGTCTTTGTGGGCCCTTTTCATAAAAGCATCTTAAAATCATGTTACACACTTAAAATCACATAGTTTTATGAGTGCGAGTATATCACTATTACATATTAATACTTTTTAACTTAAAAGTTTGTTTTTTAAAATAAACATTTTCTAGGCCCCTAAGCCCTGTGCCTGGCGTGTCTGATGGGCAGGTTGACCCTGCTGGCAGCCTCGGGTGTGAGCACACACTTACCTCTCCCTGCGCCCCTCGAATATGTTTCCAGAGTTGGCAGAGGGTCTTCCGAGTATTAAATGTCAGGGTGACCCTGAGAGCTCAGTCTGGGGATGCTCCTTTGGCTACTGTCTGTGGTACAGGTACGAGGAGGGCTTAGGGACATGGGGGCAGCAGGCTGAGTGTGCTGGCCTTCCCAGGGAAGACCCCTGCACCCCGCCCCAAGGAGCGATGGACCAGCTTGGCTGGAGGTGGAGGGTAGCGGAGGGTCTTAGCCTTTGGAGGAGAATACAGTAGAGCTACATCAGCTTTTCGTGGAGTCTAGAGCCACTTCAGCTATGGGTGTGAGAGTGCCAGGCCTTTGATAATCACTGGTTCCCGGACGGAGATTCTCAGCCTGGGCTAGATTTTGCCTCCCACACACATTTGGCGGCGAGGACAGTTTTGGTGGTCCACCTCAGGAGCACGCTATTGGTATCAGGTTGTAGAGGCCAGGGATGCCGTTCAGCATCCTCTCAATGCATAGGGACAGCCTCCTGAGACAAAGCATCAGCTGGTCCAACTGTCAGTTGTGCTGCGGTTGAGAAACCTTGATCACAAAGGATGTTCCAGGCACCAGGTTTGGGTGGACGGAGCCTTCCTGGAAGTTCTGGGCTGGTACTCACATGAGCTACCTTTCCGGCTTCAACCTGGGAACATGCAGTTATAGCCATCGTGGAGACTGTCTGTCCTAACCAAAGCCTCAGAATGAAGCTTCTTCCCCAAAAACTCTGGAGTCAGCTTCCGAGAGTCACGGCTTCCTGCCTGCAGTGTGGAAGGTTCCACAAACGGTGGCGTTATGTCCCACTGGCAGATTCCACAGAGTTCTCATCTTCGCTGCTATGTGAGCAGAACACAGTCTCCAGCCTGGAAGCGGTGTAGAGACCTCAGAAATTCCTCCTGCCTCTGTTGGTAGGAAGCCAGCTGTGCAGGCACTTTGAGAAGGGGAAGGATGATTCCAAGGGATATCTTGAGGACAAAGTGCTTGGATGAGGACAAATGGAAGTTCCTGTTTTCTTTCTCACTTTGGTCCCGGATGGCTGGGAAGGCCCAGTGCAGCTGGAAATGCGGCAGGACTGGGGTGGTACAAATGGGAGTGAGTCCTCCCACCCGGGGCCAGCGTCTGCATGGTGCTGTAACTCCTGTTTAGTTCCTAGTTTGGTTCATGTCAGACTTTCCCAGGCCTTTCTCTCTCAGCTGTCTGAAAGAGGCAGGATGGTTTTCGCGGCTGGTCCCTGGGTGATCCTTTATAGACCTGGTGGTTCAGAGCAGTGAGTGACTTGGTGTCCCCATTCTGGGGACCTAGTGGCTGCTGAGCAGGGAAACTGAACCTTGTTCTGGAGGTCTTTGAATTTCTGCTGCTCCTTACTTCAAGGGTAAAAAGGAGGAGAAGAGAGACCACTGAGTCTGACCGAACACTGGTGGGGCAGGAGCCGGGATGCAGTCCCTGGATCCTTAGACTTCCCTGTGAGTGTGTCTGGGGCAGCTGGAACAGGATTTAATCTCGCTTGCTTTATCCTGAAATTCAGGGTACCCGGCAGCCCTGGGGAAACAGCCATTCTAGATAGAAGAATTTTTCAGGTTTCAGAGTTTATATGTTTAAATATTTCAAGTTTTGCTTTTCTAAAGTTTGAACTATTTTGGACAGAAATCTTTTTTCACACTGAACTTTTGACCCTCTCCCCTTTATGATATCCCAGGATTATCGCCACCGGTGTAATTCTTGCTTTGGGCTATAAAACGTGGAAGTCTTCAGGGGTCCCGAATGGGTGTGGAATTGTTTGCCATGCACAAAATGTCCCTAGAATTCTTGTGTTTGTTTTTTTAATGTCCCCCTTTCCCCTTGTCCTTTGATACTTCTTATCACGATCCATGTGTGTTTCTTCTTTTAATTTTGTTGATTTAATTTTATTCTGTGATGACCTTGGACACCAGACATCTGGAAGCCAGGCTTACTGGAGCAATAACCTTGTGAACCATCAAGACTTTTCCCTGGTCCTTGGTGGAAAAAGATGTAGTGACAGCCATTTCGATGCTCAGAGTCTTGTTTTATTTTGCTTCCTGACTGCCGGTCAGGTTCTACACTGCTGAGGGAGCAGATAACAGGGGCAATCATCATCATCATCCTAATCAGCAAAGCGATCACTGCCAGCAACACGCATAATGCGTTTCTGTTAGCTGCTTGGCCTACAACATTCTCTCAGTAGTTGTATGAAGAAGGAACTATTACTATGCAACCATTTCCGGTGAGGAGCACAGAGGCACAGAGAGGTGATCTGCATGGAAAGTCGGCTGCTAGAGAAAGTGGCATTTAACCTGAGTATGTGTCCTCCAGCCAGCTCTGCTACCCTGGGTGCTGGTGTCATCAGTGAGAACCAGCCAGGTTCAGGCCCAGTGGGTAGGGGAGGGAGGGAAGGGCCAGTCTCTCTTGAATCAATGCTACGTATGGTGTGGAAGAGGTGTTCCCGACCCTTAGCCAAATAGCACATAGTTCACAACAACTTGGAGCACTACCCCTTTCCTTGTACAGTAAGTGCTGGCTCTTTTCCACCATATAACACTGTTCAAAAGAAGGACCCTGGACCATACCACTGTGTACCCGAATTCAGAAGGCATCACAATGTGCCTTGCCTTAAACCCATGTGTAGACACACTTTAAAAGCCATCCTTTTTTTGTGATTGGGACTGTTAAGTTTCTGAAGGTGCATTAAAGTAGAAGAGAAAATGCATGATTTGATAAATAACATCCGCCAAGCAGGATCTTGTTGGAACCTGCTGTAGTTTCGTCTTTCTGGGCTGTGGGGTCTGGGATTCTGTTCATGCTGATCTGTATGTATCTACAAGGGGCTGGGACTGCGCTGTTTGACTCCCTGTTCTCATAGAGTGTGCTGGGACTTGTCTCCCTGGTTACAACTTGACCATACGATCCATTCCTCTCACCGTCCCCTGGCTGGACATGCCCTGGCTAGGAAGGGACTTGCTATATCCGGGCTCTCCTGAGGTTCCCTCCACCTGGGCTGGGCACACAGTAGGTTTAAGAAGGTCTAAAGAGACTTAATGGATGCTTCTTGGACAGACATCTTGATGAGGCTTCATGTCCTGGGATAAGCAGTACTTGGGACTATCAGTGTAGCAGGGATGGGGTGCACTGCACGGATGCCATAGACTTGGACGTGGTTGAGTTAGTAGGGTGGTGCTTTAGTGGCCCAGGAGCAGAGCACCATGGGAGCTTCTTGGCCTGGGCAGATTGGCGAGTGAAGAGCAAATGAGGGCAGTGCTGCAGACCAGTTCTGACTGGCAGTGTGGCTCTCTATCTTACCTTCCCTTGCCAGGCATGCCATGGATCAGTAATCTTTGTGGCATATTCAAAAAGACAAAACACCTAATTTGCACCTTTTAGACCATGAATGATGAAGAAATTAAATTTGGCATGAGTGGCGGCTGAATCTGGGAGGAACTGGTGGACTCTGGAGAGAACCTAATCGCATCCCATGTTGAGGGCCCTCAGCATTCTGTACTCCTGCTCTGCCTGGCCCCATAGGGTGGAGCAGAATGGAGGTGTCCTTGTTGTTTTCCTGGAGTACGAGCCTGGCTCAGGTCTTGGACCCGTCACTTAGCAGGCTTGTGCTTTGGCCAAGTGATTGGCCCCGTGAGCCTCCTTTTCTCTGTCTGGCAATGTGGGGGGAGGTGCCAGGAGTCCTCACTTAAGAGCTCCTGTGAAACTGAAATGGATCATCTGCGCAAATTTCTGAATGAGGGTCCTGGCTCACAGTGGGCACTCGTTAGATATCCGTCAGGTCATCCTTGTCATTGGTTGTCGCATCTCCCAGGGAAGTGGGCCTGGAGCTCTTCTTTCCTCTCTGCAGACAATGGTGATGACCACTCTGAGGGAAGCCTGGGCGAGAACCATGTGGACGGGACCATGAACATGTTGGGAGGCGGAGGCAGCACTGGCCGGAAGCCCCTCAAGTCAGGCATGAAGGAGCTGGCTGTCTTCCGGGAGAAAGTCACCGAGCAGCACCGGCAGATGGGCAAAGGAGGGAAGCACCACCTCGGCTTGGAAGAGCCCAAGAAGCTGCGGCCACCGCCTGCCAGGGTCAGTGGGGTTAGATCCAGTTACTGGTGGGCAGGGAAGGGGATCTCCTAGTTGGGGTGGACACCCCATAGAGCCCACGAGCAACCTGTAGGTAACATACTTCTGTTTCCGCTGCTG
This sequence comes from Hystrix cristata, assembly GCA_004026905.1. NCBI lineage: Eukaryota > Metazoa > Chordata > Mammalia > Rodentia > Hystricidae > Hystrix > Hystrix cristata. The sequence goes on from PVJO010015083.1 coordinate 19,881, forward strand.
TCACTAATATATTCAGTAGTTTTAGGCCAGTAAGTACGCTGGCTGTGAAATGGACTGGACGTAGGGCTTCTTGAAGTCGCTTCCTTCTAAAACTTCTGCATTTCTGTTTGGCTTTGGGGTATAAGCAAAGAAAATGAGTCCCAAAGGAAGAGGCAGCTTGCTCGCCCTTGCTGTGATGTGCACCCCTCACTGAGCTTTTCTCTCCCCCTTTTTTCCCCCAGCTGAATTTTGCTGTCTCGGGTCTTGGCCCTGCTTAGGTTAATGGCAGGCACGAGCTTGGGCCCTGCCATGCAGACACTCTAGAGATAGGCATTGAATTCGGTATTTGCAGGCAGAGATCATCTTGACCCATGAAAGCCACTGTTGCAGATGGAGGAAAGGAGAGCAGCTTCACGTTCTCATGACCTTTGGGGGGTGGGTTGGGCATAATGAGGTCATTGAGTTGGTTGTCACTGGTCATGCCTGTTAGCCATATGGCCTTGGGAAAGTCTCTTCCCCCAGAAGTGGCTGCATCCGGTGCCAGTGTTTCGTGAGCCCGTTATTCTTACTCCAAGCACCCTTCCTGCAGACCCCCTGCCAGCAGGAATTGGACCAGGTCCTGGAGCGGATCTCCACCATGCGCCTTCCGGATGATCGGGGCCCTCTGGAGCACCTCTACTCCTTGCACATCCCCAACTGTGACAAGCACGGTCTGTACAACCTCAAACAGGTGAGCGTGAGCATAGGTGCCAAGCCGGGCCAGAGCAGCTTCCTCCTCAGCCCCAGTGTGCCTGGCTCCTGCCCTACCTGCCTGTAATCCCTTGAGACTTGAGAGCCAGCGGAGAGCAGGTTTCTGTAATCACAGTGGTGGCGGTGCTAGCGCCAGGCCACTGAGGGTGGGGCTTCCCTCCCTGGCCTCAGGCAGTCAGGGCTGACTCTGCTGTCAGCCACCTGCCAGTGCTGCTTGGTATTCAGTTTGGGAAGAGCCCTTATACCAGTGGTAGCGACCTTTTAGAGCTTTCAATGATACAAACAGCCCGCTGCGGCACACGTGCTGTAGGTTCGCGACCCCTGCCTTACACCAGTGCGTCTCAGCATTTTACTGGGCGTTAGCGTCACCCGAAGCTGATTCCTGAGCCCACCCCAGAGACTGCCAGTCAGTGTGGCAGGTGGGGGCCAGGAATTTGCATTTCTAACAAGCTCCATGAATCACTGGGTGAAACCATTGGCCAAGTAATCTCTCTGGTTTTCATGTACCTCAGGGAACCCTAACCCTAAGGGCTAGAGAAACACCATTGAGAACATTTCTAAAAATGGCACAAGAACATGGTTCTAACTGTGTGCTCTGGGGAAAGTTAAAGAAATTTAACCCCCAGGAATTTTTTCGCTCAACTCCTTCATTCTGTTCATGGGCATTTGCGTGCACATGCGTTATTTTCCCGTTAAGATTATGAATGTTTTTCCCATAGGATTAGACTTTGTAGTGATTAAACGTTGATCAATCACCTTTTACTTGCCCTACCCCTTGCTTCCTGCACCTTGTCCTTTTGGGAGGGCAAAGTATGTGTGGGTGTCTTACAGGAGGGAAAGTGAGAGGAGTGTGGTTTCCAGCCGTCATTTTGTTTGCAAGCAGAAGCACGCTGGAGTTGGCTGGGAGCTTTAAAAATATGGACTCAGGGTTCATCCCTAGAGATTTGGATTTTGTACATCTGAAGTTCTTCCTTGGCATCATGATTTTAAAACGTTCCCTAGGAACCTGGATGTGATATGGCCTGTAAACCCAGAACACTGGGAAGCTGAGGCAGCCCAGTCTGGGTAACTTAGCAAGACCCAAATGAAGCTGCAGGCTTACATTTGGAGAGTAGACAAACAAACTGTTTAACTGCTAGACTGATGGTCAGAAGGACTTTATGGTCGTTATCTAAAATGCCCCTCACAAGGCTTACTGTGTTGAAGGCTTGGATGCCTTTGAAAAAAGGGTTGGGGATGTAGTTCAATGTAAAATCCCTGGATTCAATCCTCATGCAAAAAAGTATCACAACAATGAATGAATGAATGAATGAATGAGTGAATGAATGAAGCACCCTGGATGACTCTAATGGCAGTCAGCATTGACCTAAAGGATGGATGTGTGAAGTCTAGAGGTGGGGTACAGTGTTCTGTTAATCGCCTGGGTGTCTCACTCCCCCATCTCCTTCATCTGCAAACATTTTGCCCTTTGTATTACACCTGAGATGATTAGCCAAAAGGAAGGAAGGTCCGTTTTGTCTCATGGCTTCAGAGGGCTTAGTACATGGTTGGCTGGTTTCATTGCTATGGGCCTATGGTGAGATGGAGTATCATGGCGGAAGGGTGTGGCGGGGCAGGGTTGCCAGGAAGCAGAGCAGGAGCAAGGACTGGAGAAAGGAGGGGCCCCAAGGGGCCAGATAGAGCTCCCAAGTCACACCTGCACGATCCATTCTCTTCAACTTGGCTACACCTCCCATTGTCATCACCTCCCAATAATGCCAACAAACTGTGATCTCCTGAGCGCATTAAAAGTTAGGACCCTCATGATCCATTTGCTTCATAAAGCCCATCAGCTGGCAACCAAACCTTCAACCTAAGGAGCTTTGTGGGGGACGTTTTAGATGACAACCACAGATCCCTGTGGAAATCAGCATTAAAACTGTTTGTTTGTGTGTTGACCTTCCAAACGTAAGCCAGTGACTTCACTTGGAGCTCAGAAGAAATAGTGATCTCTTCTAAATGACAACAGGCTGGGGCTGGGGATTTAGCTCAGTGATTAGAGCACTTGCCTTGCAAGCACAAAGGCCTGAGTTCGATCCCCGGCACCACAAAAAAAACAACAACAACAACAACAACAACAACAACAACAAAAAAAAACAGGCTGCCTCCTGTAATTTATGGGTCACTAATGCAATTTGCAATAATAATTAGTTAGCTTATGGGGAAGGGCAGGGAATCCTAGAATAAGAATGCCTGCTCTTGGATCTCAGCTCTTTCTTACTAGGTGTGTGACCTTGGGCAAGTTATTTAACCAATCTGGCTGTCAGTCTCAATGTCCCTAAAGTGGGGATAATAATGGTGTCTAATTCACAAGGTAGTTGTGAGAATTGTGTGAATGGATGTGTTGATATAAACAATGATCGAAGCATATATTGCTTACACAGCGCCTGGCACATACTTTATTCTGACATGTGGTCTTCTCCTCACACTGTGACTAAACTCCAGTATACCAGCTCCCTCGGATGGTGGGGTCTCTTTGGGGGTGCGAGCAGAGTCTTTTTGTCTTTGGGTATCTCCAGCAGCCTTGCTGATGGGCATTGTCCCTGCACCCGCAGCTTCAGCATCACTCTGGAACACATTACCCATGAAGAAGTTCAGGTCCATTGCAGACCTCCTGAATGGCAATCTGCATTTCCACCAGATTTCCAAACCTCCCATGTTTGGAGGGTGAGAACAGCCTCCTGCGGCACCAGCTCAGCGTGTGTTCAGTCAGCGCTTGGTGGAGAGAAGGAGGGACAGTTTGTGGCTGGGGGCATCCTTTGATTCAGATTCTCCCTTTCTCTCTCCTCAGTGCAAGATGTCTCTGAATGGGCAGCGTGGGGAGTGCTGGTGTGTGAACCCCAACACTGGGAAGGTGATCCAGGGAGCCCCCACCATCCGGGGAGACCCGGAGTGCCATCTCTTCTACAATGAGCAGCAGGAGGCTGGCGGGGTGCAGGCCCAGCGGGTGCAGTAGGCCACAGACAGCCGGTGCCTGGCCCCCGCCCCTCCAAACGCGGCAGAAACCCGGAGTGCCTGGGTGGTGGGCGTGGAGGGTTTCCTAGGAGTTCCGACACATGTATTTATATTTGGAAAGAGACCAGCACCGAGCTCGGCACCGCCCCCTCCCTTCCCCTCCCCTGCTGGAGATGCCCACAGCCCCTGCTCCCTGCTTCCCTGGGGAGGAAGGGGGTTGCACTGGGGGAGCTGGGTAAAGGTTTGGGAGGGGGTAAAAGAAATTTTTATTTTTGAACCCCATGTCTCTTTTGCTTAAGATTAAAGGAAGGAAAAATAAAATGTGTGGTCTTTGCTTGAGTCTTTGGGGCTTCCCTGGGAAAGGGATCTGGAGGTCTGCTGAGCCATCTTCTGCCCAGCTTGCCCTGAGTCCTAAGAAAATGGGAAAGGTCCTGGAGAGTTTCCCACCAGGAATAAGAGGGATGACTGGGGGTGGGCTGCCTCCGGCAGCAGGGAAACTCTCCTGCTTCTCCACGTCTCCACCTGCACTCCCAGGCGAGAAGCAGAGGAGCTTTACTGGGAAACATCAGAATCGAGGTTTTCTCTGGCCTCTGAAATAAAGGCAAGCGCTCTCCTGCCCAGGGGAAGAGGTTTCCTCAGCCCGGAATGCCAGGAAATGGTCTGTTGACTGGTTCGTTCGCACGGGTGTCACCTTGAGAATTCGGCAGCTGCTCTCTGAGGGGTCCGGATAGCTGGTGCTCAGACGGGTAAATGTCAAATGGATGGAAAGGGCTGTTTAGGTGCAAGGGGACGCAGCCTGAGACTGGAAGCTAAGTCACAGTACCGGGCTGTTTCTCAAATGAAGCTCTGTATCTGAGCTCTGTCACTTTGTTCTCCCGCCCCCAAGCTCCTGGTGAAGTCCAGGGGCTCCGCTGCCCCTGCTGAGCAGCAGCCATGGGGAAAGGACTACTCAGCATTTTAAGGCCCACCGTCTGTCCCCCTCTCTTCTCAGCACAGAGCCTGATCGTTTCTGCTACCCCCTTCTTGGGGTTTGTGGTCTGAGCCCCTCCAGCCACAGAGGCTACCCTGGTGGCCTTGCCCAGCTCCTCCCTTACATTTCGCAAGTCTAGAGAGACCGAGGGACACCTGGGGCCCTTGGCAGGTGTGAAGTGAGCTCACCTGGAGTGCAAGCAGACTGGATCCCCGGAACAGACAGATTCCTGCCAGGAAGGCCCAATTTAGGCTGCCCCAGGCCATAGAATACATGAATTCATGAAAAAAGCACTATTATTAGTTCCATCTTACAGAGGAGGAAAATGTCCCCACAGATGCCCAAACTCTGCTGGCCCAGACTGGGGGCAGAAGCAGGCCATGAAGCTTGGAGAGACGGGGGACCTGGGCCTGAAAGAACAGCACCCCCCACATGGGGTGTGATTTCCTTTTGTCCCCTCAGGTGCTGTAAAGGGAGGTGGCAGGAAGGGCCAGGCCCAGGGTGCTAGGCTGTGGCTGACAGCCCAGCGTGCATGCCGGCCTGTGGCAGCGCTGTATCCTCCTCAGAGTTCTGGTCTGACTGGAAGTAGCCCAGGCAGGGGTTCTGTTTTTGAAGGTTCCCAGACATTTTGATGCAGAGCCAGGGATGAGGCAAGACCAATGCTATTCAGGACCCCTGGTTCGCATCTGCTGCCCCTCACCCGTTTCCCCAGCTGCAGTTTCCTCCTCTGGCTAGGGGAATGCTTCCACTCTAAAGGACAGGCTGGGGACCAGTGGCATTGCAGATGTGAATCACCTGGAAAGCTAGAGCACGGTACCAGGTGGCGCAGAGTCTCATGGGGCCAGGTTGCCCCCCGCATAGTTCCAGAGCATTCTGCACGGGGGTCAGAGATGGCATGGCCTCTCTGCTTATCCATGTCTCTTGTCCATTGGAAGAGGAGGCATTCAGTGTGTGGGCCGCACCGAGGTGGATCTGAGTTCAACACCACAGTAACTAGTGAGTAGTGGGACCTAGGGCTGTCATCACACCCATGTGGGCATAAGGCTGACTGGGCAAGAATCTTGCCCCTGTTGCACAGATACCTCACTTGGAACTGACTGGGCCTCTAAAATTCAAGCCTGATGGTTTCAAACACTGGGGCTGTACTGCTCCCATGTGGCATTGTGGGGAACTGCAGCTGAGTTTATCTTGCTATTTCTGTCTCCCTTCTCTTCCTCCTTCCTTATCATGCTAGGTCAGCACTGCTAGCATTGAACTACATCTCTGGCCACTTTTATTATTTTTTTATTTTGAGACAAGTTCTTGCTAATTTGCCGAGGCTAGCCTAGAACGTGCGATCCTCCTGCTTCAGCACCCCCAAACTGGCTGGAATTAGAAGCAAGGAACATGGTGGCTGGTTTTGGAGTCTATTTTTCGAGGGCAGACCCAAGGTCCTAATGCAAGTGGTCTGAGAGAGGGCCCAAGAATCCACACAACCCACGAAGGATTCCTGGGGCCACCTCTTAAGAAACAGACCAAATCTTCATTTAAATATACCTCCTGTGTGATTCTTACATAGGGCTAGTGACTTGATACAAATGGACCAGGGCAAAATAAATATATGGAGCCCCTTGTCCAGAAATTTTGAGAATTTTGAGATAGCGGGTTTGGGGCCCTGTATGGCTACACTGGTCCAAATCCAGTAAGCGGGTCTTTTTCTTACACCCTCTGGGTGTGGAGAAACTCCTGTAGTCGCTCAATCTGTTAAATATGTCTAAAATTTTACTGCTGAAGAGTTCTGCGACTTTGAACACATTTATAAGCTTTATAAATCTCATTAGCCTCATCTTTAAACATTGGGATAATTTGTATCTGAAAGAGTTGCTTTTCGAATATGAAATCGTTTCTAGGGTATACTCAGTGCTGCTGAAATGCAATTTTCACTGTCCTGGGCTCAGTGATAGGTGTCTGGATATGGAGGTGACAAAGATGATGGCCTTTGTCCTTCAAGGGTGACATTGCAGTGGTGGAAAACAGCCTAAAACAGGGGTGACGGTCATGTGAAACGAACCACGTCCTCCAGGGGGCGGTGCGGGGCAATTACACAGCATTTTGGAGTGTGAATGAGGCCATGTAAGGTTGAGCTAGAGAGGGGAAATGTTCCAGGGGGTGTGTGTGTGTGTGTGTGTGTGTGTGTGTGTGTGTGTGTATGGTGGGGTGACAGGGTTCAGACAGAGGGAGCAGCATGTGCAAACCTTGAGTCCTGAGGTGCGCAGGGAACTTGGAGAGCCGCATGTGGTTAAGGGTAGGAAATGAGATGCAGCTGAAGAGGAAGTCAGAAAAAAGGCCTTCAGCAAGGACTTACATTCTGCACCAAAGCTGGGAGGTACCGAGAAAGGCATTTAGGCTGAGGATGAGCACTATTTGAGTTTAGAAAGTGAACTTGAACAAAGCTGGGTGTTGTGCCGCACCCCTGTAATCCCAGCTGCTTGAGAGGCTGAGGCAGGAGGATCACATATTACAGCCCAGCCTGGGAAGCTGAGCTAGAGTCTGTCTCAAAATAGAAGTGGCCAGGTTGTAGCTCAGTGTGAGAATTTTCGAAATTCTTGAAATTGTTGGACAAGGGGCTTCATATATTCATTTTGCCCTGGCCATTTCGTATCAAGTAACCAGCTCTACATAAAAATCACACAGGAGGTGATTCTCGGGTTCAATCTCCACCCCCACCATCACACAACACACAAAACTAGGTCTGTTTAGGATGGAGAACAGTGTACAAAGGTGAGGGGTGAGGTGGGGCATCCCAGCAGGAAGATCTGTGGCTTTCCAGTGAGAACATGAACAAGGCCTGAACCAGGCCGGGGGAAAGGAGAGGGGTCAGGCTGGGATTGTCAGAAAGGTCTCTGATTCTTAGGATTTGGTGGCTTATTGCTGTGGCGGTCAGTGAGGAGTCAGGACTGGTGCCTGGAGTCTGGACTGGATGACTTGGTAGATGGTGCCATTGTCTGAGATGGGAGGAGAAATGCGGAGGGGGAAGGGGACAAGAGTGACATGTTGAGTTTGAGTTTCTTGGGGGACACTGGGTGGAGATGTCCTTGTCTTTTTCCTCATCCCTGTCCTGATGTCGAATTTGTGATCGAGTCCCATCACTTCTGTCTACGAGACGCCATTCACTTCCGTCCTTCTCTCCCGGGTACAGAGGAGGATGGGTGGTGGTGGAGGAAGGGGGTGATCCAATCCAGGGCCCCAGTACGTGCTTCCCAGACAGACAGGAGCCTGTAGGGCCCAAGCGATCTGGTGATTTGGCCCACAGGAGCTTTTCTTGGAAGGGCACAGCCGTGCTGGGCAGGAGAGACCACCTTGGCAGGAGAGGCTTATCCAGGGCTGAGGTGCTGCCAGGCAGGTGAGCCCCAGACAAGTAGAGGCTGAGCTCAGAGCTGTGCAAGGACTGATAGGTTGAGAAATAAAATGGCGAAGACTGAAGACTTTCATCTCTACTAAGTCATCTGCCGACTTTGCAATGTTCTGCCCCACCATTTTTCTCACTGCAGTAGTAGAATACGAGTGGAACAGGCAAGTGGGATTTTCTGATTTTGGGATGTGGAGCCCACTGGGGTCTCGAGGCTCAGAGTGTGCCATAAGTGGTTGGAGGCAAAGGCTGAATGAGCTGAAGAGTATGAACAGGGCCATTGGCCTCAGACCAGCCACCATACACAGGGGTGGGAGAGGGTAGGAGACTGGCAGATCCCAGGCCCCAGCCTACAGGTGCCCCAGAAGATCCTGTGATCCCTAAGGTGCCTAGTGGTCCCCGGACCATGAGTTGTTGTTGGTGGTGAGGGCGGAGCAGCCAAGAGGCAGGTTGCTAAATGGCTTTGGGCTGTGCGCAGGAGGCTATGGATGAGGGCGGTGAAGGTGGAAGGGCAAAAGAAGTGGTGGGCAAGTGTTGTGAGGCCTGCAGGCTGATGAGCCCCAACGAGGAGGCCCTGGGAGAAGCATCCTTCCTCACATCCCCTCCAGGTGTGTGTGTGTGACGGCAGGTTGAGCATCTCCAGTGGAGACAGCAGACAGCTCGGGAGTGTGGTGTGGGCCTTGCATGGGTTCCTTTTCCTGCGCCATGACTCTGTCCCCTCCCTGCTCATCCCACTTAGCTCTCACACCCTCCATCTTTGCCTTCACTGCTCGGCACTGGCTGCAGGTGACCGAAGGCAGCAGCTGGGTGGCTGGGTATCTGAAACACAGGCATGGGCCTCTGCAGCTGGACCAGTTACTCTGAACTTGGGGGAACCTGTTGAGGAGTTTCAGCCACCCCAGAGGGACATGTGTCTAGAGAAGGGCCAGTCCCTTCGGCGCGGCAGGGGCGCCCCATGACTTCACTTGCCACGTGACTGAGAGAGAGCAGGACACCAGGGCTCCTGAGGGCCTTGCTGTTGAGCTGGGCCGAGTGGAGATGCCACCACCTGGGTCTCCCAGCTGTGTTGAGGGCCTGGGAGGCCTGTCGGGCGCCATCAGTGGGATGCTTATGGGGCAGCATTTCTGCCCTAGGCTCTGTGAATGAAGAGGGACCACAGAGAACCCAGAGAAGAGCCCAGAGAAGAGCGGGCTGAGGAAGAAAGAAGGCCACAGGGAGACTGAGGTGGAAGGTAGCAGAGCATGGCTGAAGGCCGTGGGCTACTTCCTAGCAGCAGTGGGGGCTGGGTAGGAGCTGGCCGGAAGTTCCCAGGATTGAAGAGCTTACAAGGCACTGGAACAGGCAACTGAGGAACATTCTAGAAATGCCTTTCTTAACCTCCTCTCCAAGGGGGAGAGACTCATCATGTGTTGAGGAGTGGACGAAGACCACTTTATCTAATGGCAACAGCTGAGATGAGATGACAATGACAATTGTAATGGTCATAACAGTGGCAGGACGTGTACCTCGTGTTTGAAATCCCAAGAGCTTTGAGTACACTCACGCGGCAGCCCTGTAAGGAACGGGGCTACAGGGGGGTCAATGTCAGGGAAGTGGGGGTTTGAAAGAATGGAGAGGGGCACCCGGGGCCTGGCGGACAACGCTCTGCAAGGAGTGGCCACCTCCACCCCCTCTGGGGGAGTGAAATCCTGGGCCTGGCCTCACCTGCGTCCTGTCCCCTTCCCCTCTGGTTGGTGGCCCGAGGAGAGTCCTGGGTGCCTGCCTTCCCTGTGCCCCCGGAGGAAGCCCACGCAGGCTGACTGAATGCATAACTTTATTAAATAAATGCTTTGTCATGACAAAAGACAAAGATCAAGGAGTAACATAAATTATAAGTTGAATAAATAGTATACAGCAATCTTCACTTTTTAATAAAACGTGAGATCCTCTGGGTTGTTTTTTTTCCTTTTATTTCCTTAAGTACAAAATACTAAACAGGAGTCGAGCTCTTCCGCATTCAGGTGATTTTTTTTTTCCCGCTTTTTTTTTTTTTCACAAACTGCTTTGTTTGTTGGTTTATTTTTCCATCCTTTTCACCAGTAAAGATGAGCATTTATTTTATTTTATTTTTTTTTAGTTGAAAACAAAAAAGAGGAGAGAACAGAGCTATGGTATGGCTGTATGTAACACTAATAAAGAACTACAGTAATATGTGCGGTGGTTATTGCTGTTTAAAAAAAAAAAAAACCAAAAACAACCGGTAGGCAACTCGGAATCTGAAGGAATCTTGTCTGACAACTGTGCTATCCATGTGGGCTACTGTGTAACAGTGGTGGTGGTAGAGATGGGGCTGAGGCTGGTGACCAGGGACTGGAGAAGTGGGGTGAATGGGAGCAGGGTGGGTGGGGTCCCCTTCCCCTCTATCCCTCCCACCTTCCCTTTCCCCATCCAGAAGGGTTTAAGGAGAAGAGGCCAGAGTCTGTGAAATGGCTACACTATTTACTCCATTAGAAAACCAAGAAAGTATGTTTTAAAAAAGAAACTATAACCTAAAAGAAAAAAAAAAAAACAAGTGGAGAAACAGTGCAAAATAATTCTTGCACTTTAGTGGTTTTAAAAATAAAGACAGTACAACACCCGGGTTGCTGGTTGGTGAAATCCCGTTCATGTCCTTGTCTCAAAACAGCCTCCTTTCTCTTGGAAGCCAGAGGTTCCTCTCTGAGACTAAAGGGTCTCTTCTCTCTGGCCCACTCACCTCTCGAGTCCACATTTGGAGCTGGAGCCCTGCAGGGTTCTGAGTTGATAGATGGAGAGGGGGTGCAGCCCCACCACAGAAGGGGTGTGGCAGTTGCCATGGCAGCCCCTGCGTTGTTGAGGACCTGGTGGTGGGAGGAGGCAGCCCTGCAGGGTTACCATGGAGACAAAGGAGCTGATGAGAAGAGGGGTGGAGGGGAGAAGAGGAGTGGCCACAGAGGACCTCCTGGGTCTCCCTTCCTCACCCATGTGGGGCTGATGTCTCCAGGCCTGTCTGTCTAGGCCTGGCTGTCAGAGAAACATCTGAGTCTCTTCCTTCCCAGGTGCCCTGCTTTGCCTCCCTCTGTTACCTGGCAGTAGTGGGGGGAAGACAGAGGTATCTTTTCTACTGTAGAGTGAGGCATGAGTCAAAGGAGGTGAGGGGAGACCTCCCCTGGGGGTAGACGTGGGGGCAGGTACAGCCACAGTTGCCCCCGAGTCTGAGGCCTCTTGGGGGCTGAGAGTAGGCCAAAGGCTCAACTGGAGCAAACGAGCTCCCTGCTCACGACTTCACATGCTCACGCCATTGCGAGCCCATCTTCTCTCTCTGCTGCCAAGAGGAAGGTGGCTTCTCTTCTTTCCACAACTCCCCGCCCCTTGTCATCTGCCCACCCTGGCCTTGGTCAGAGCTCTCATTTGGGAGGTTTAGTCCCATCTGTCCACAAAGGTCCAGCTTTCTCTAGGAAAGGCCAGCTGCCCAGACCCCCTTCTGTGAGCAGTGGAGAGACACACAGCTTTGGGTTAGTAGGCACGAATGTAGGGAGCCTGAAGGGTCTGGAGCAGGTTAAACCAGGCCACCGTCTTCCACTGCGGCCGACAGCAAAGAGCCCTGCGTAGGAGGCCAGGTCGGGGTCCAGCAAACAGTGAGGGAAAGAGAGAGCGCTTCTCAGGGACCAGGCCCAGGCCCGGCAGGGTGGGGGACTAGGCAGTACCTGGCTCAGTCTTTTCTTAGGGGGATGGCACCCCAGTATCCACTTGCAGCTCTCAGTTAGATGACTGCCCAAGATGCAAAAGAAGAATGGCAGAAAGAAGGCTTAGGATACTGGCCTAAGACACAGAGAGGTGTGAGCTGGGGCCGCGGGGCGGTTGTGCTGAGAGCTGGCTGTGCACCGGCCCGCAGATCCAGTAAGTCCTTCCTGCTTCCGCTGCCATCAGGCCCTTTGTCTTGTGAAGATCAACCATCTCTCCCAGCCCCAGCCAACCATCCTGTCCGGGGAAGCAGGCGATGTCCCCAAGTGTCACAGCAATACGTTTCCATTCCTTGACGTCTATTTGCTACTTTGCTGTCCCTCTTCACAGCCCCAAGTTTGGAGTTGGAGTTGGTCTCCACTGTGCCATGCCACCAAGAAAGAGTGGAAAGAGGCGTGTCCACAGGAAGAAAGGGCCTCCTTGACCAGTGTCCAAGTCCCCTTGCCCAGCAGGCTATCTTCAGTCTTAGAGGGCAGTCCCACCGTCACCCCTGGGTTGAGGAAGTTGGCAGAGAATGGGGTTTTGTTTTTGAATCAGACTCTGGCTGCCAAATGACAGCACCCTTGAAGTGTCTGTTCCCAGGCTGTCCTGGGCCTTCCTCCTTCCTCTGCCCCCAGCAGGAAGCACCGACTGGCCACGATGGACGAAGAACTTGAAAGACCCTTCCCTTTAGTCCCTTATGGTGGGCTAAAGGCAAGCATGTCGTCTTGTCCCTTAGAATGAACAGCCAGTCTACTGATCCTTGTTCCCACCCAGCTCCTCAAGTCTAGAACCTTCCTGGCTCTGTGGCCTGGACTGAGCTCCTTTCTATCTCAAAATCTCTTCCCCCATTTTCCTCTCTCCTTCCTCTTGAATCCCAGAAGGCTTACAGCATAGGGAAGCCAAGGAGAGCTCTACTGACTTTCCCTTTTCCCTGTTGCTTTCCTGTTCCTCCTCTTCCTCTGGCCCTGTCCCGCCACACTACTGATTGTTTTTCTCTTCGAAACCTTTTCCCCACTACCTCCCTCTTTGCCATCTCTCACATCAGCCTCTCTCCTGCTCTGCAAAGTGCAGGGCTGCCCAGATGAGAGCCAACAGGTCAGACTTGGACCCGCTGGGCCCCATTGGTGTGGAGGACTGAAATGGGGTGAGCTAGGCAGAGCGGTGCACACTCCCCAGTGCTGGCAGCTACCCAGCTGGGTGGACACGTGTGAACACACATGGGAAACTATTAAAAGTCCAGCACTGTGTCCACAAAAGGCTGAGTTCTTAGCTCATGGGAAAACCCGGACTAGAGGCAGGCAAAGCTTGTGGTACGGTCTATAGTAGAGAACGTGGGTTTTCCCCGAATGAGGAAGTTGCTCAGTTCCTCCATCAGAACTAGTTTGAAGAGGTAATGCAAACTTTTGAAGGAAAGCAAGGAAGAAAGAAGACAGAAAGAAAACAGATTTATATACCTATATAGGGAGGCTTGTAGATAGATACAAGCCCACTTTTTTTTTTGTTTTGTACTGTTTTGTTTTGTGTTTTTCAGCCTCTCCTCCTCCACAACAGCTGCTGAGCTAGGAGTTGGGAGTTGGGTGATATGGGGGCCAAAGCAACACCTCAGGCCATGGGGAAGAACAAGGCTTTCTCATACGGGGGCATGTCCATTGCTAAGAATCTGCAAGAGGAGTGAAACATGCCTACATGTTTTACATGTTTATGGATCTTCATAGGAAAACCTATCTAATTTTACTCAATTATGAATTTGCTTTGTTTTTAGTCTGCATAAATTGGGGGGAGAAATGACACCCCACAGCGGTGAGAGGAGAGGAGCGATGGGGGTCAAGCTGTCCACACTGTGGCCGGAGGAAGAGACAGACCTGAGAGAGGCACTGACACATTTATCTTTTCCCTTCTCCCCCTGAGCAGTCCAAACTAAGAAACCTCAAGGGCGTCACTGAATGCCACATCTCAGGCCTATGCTCCAGCCTCGTCCCAAACCCAGGTCAGAGCTGGACTCCAGCGATGGACCCAGGCTGGTCCCAGCCCTTCCTTCCTGCCCACACACCTCTCTTCCCTCCTGTAACGTGTCCCTCCATCCTGCTCTTCTACACACTTTCTTCCCTTCTCTACCTCCTGCTCTTCCTTTTTTCTCTTCTCTGTTCATTCAGCTTGCCTCAAAAAGAAAGCCATTTTCAAGGGGAGGAGGGGCGTCTCCTTATCTGTTTGCACCTCGGTTGTTGCCATTTTCAAAGTTGAACCCTTGCTAGAGATTCCGAGGTCCTCAGTTTCCTCAAATATATATCATATATATTTTCCCTTAAATGAGATGAAATGAGTGGCGTCCTGGGGTGGAGGGAGGCGATGGCTGGAATTGGGGCTGGGAGTGGGAGGGGGAGGGCGAGGGGGAGGGACGCGTCACTCAATGTTGCTGCTGTCGAAGGTGTGGCACTGAAAGTCCCCGTCAACATACTCCATGCCCGGCAGCTTCATCCCGTACTTGTCCACGCACCAGCAGATGCCACGTTTGCGGCCACGGGAAGGCTTGCACTGAAGTGTGGGGCATGAGAGACAGTGAGGATGCTGCATCCCGAGGCCCCGTTCCTGTCCACCCGGCCTCTTCCCTGCCCCAAGAAAAGCTCTTTTCCCTGGGAGTTGAGGGGGCTCCACCCAACCCTTGCAGCCCTGGTCCCTGGTGAAAAATGCTACTTTTAGGCAGCCCGGACTCAGTTACCTATTTTTTCTTGCCCGTTTTGGGTCCTCCGACCTGGGGTTCTCCAGGGACGGTCAAGGGAGGACCCTGATCGCTTAAACACGGCAATGGCAGTTGTCACAATGAGGCACCACTAGCAGCTTTGTCGCGTGCCAGGCGCTGCTTAGCTCTCGCCACACGGCGGGACCTGTTCTAAGTACTTTGCAAGGTCCACTCAGCTAGTCCTCACAATCGAGTGCCGTGGGGACTGCCTGCGTCCCCTCTGCATGAGGAACAGCAGGCGCAGAGTCTTTGGACAACCCGGCCGAGGGGACAGAGCTAGTAAGTGGCGCAGCCAAGACGGACCGCAGTGTGATCTGGCTCTCACTGCTGACTTAGCTAGGCGCTCCCTTTAGGTGGCATCAGAGTCTTCTGGAAACTTGCCAGAGATGTAAAACCTACAGCGTCTACCCCGGACTGGTCAATGGAAAACCTGAGGGGCGGGGCCCAGGAACCCTGGGGGTGTTTTGCGACCCCGGAGGCTGGGGAACCATCACCAAAAGCCCAAGAAGTACTGGTTGTCTGAAAGTGGGGCGGCACCCGTGTGGCCTGGCAGTGAAGGGTCATGAAATGTGATCTGAGGGAACATCAGACCATTTCCTCCTTCAGTGAATTCAGGGAGATAAGGCAGGTTTACGAAAAGCCGAGATCATGGCCGGGGGGAATAAGGAAAATCACGATTCTGGTATATAAATGGGTCTGGGAGGCTCAGGAAACACTAGTTTCAGCCGCCAGTGCGAGATGGTTTCCCGGCAGGGACCAGGGTGTGTCTGAGGCCGGGAGCTCACAGCGGGCACGTACCTGCTTCCTCTTGTAGAATCCCTTGCGGTCACAATTGGGCAGATACACGGCACGGGGCACCATGCGCGGGCTGGCTTTGAGCTCCTGCAGGGAAGCCTCCATGTGTCTGCGGCAGGGGCCCTGTGTGGACAGCAGGGATGAGAGGCAGGGCAGAACCCAAGTGGACATGCCTGGACGTACGGACGGATGGTCCGGGTGTGGGGCCCAATGTCATCACCTTTAGTTCTAATCAGCCGCTTTCAAAGACCTTTTCTCCCGCCTATATCTCCGGGGAGTAGTAAAAGTCTACATTTGGCCAGCCACAGAGTCTTATTTTCCCTTTTGTCTTCAAGCCGCCCTCCTGCAGCTTTTCAGTCCTGCTGAGCAATCCTACCCAAGGGCTGCTATCTCTGGATGCTCCAGGAGAATGTTCAGCCTCCGTCTAGGGCTGTCCCCAGCTCCAGGGGTCACGCACCTGGGAGACAGTCACGATGCTGGCAGGTACTTTCTTTGAGTGATTGTTACTTCTATTCTCACTCACCTGGACAAGCTCCAAAAACTATCCTCCCGAATCCCAAACTGAGCTACCACAGGAAGCAACAGGTCCTCGCTAGGTGTGGCCTGTGTTGCCACAGGCACCCATGGAGACGCGGGAAAGGTCACGCGTTGGCCTGCTGGTGGGGGAGGGGGAGACGATCCCTGAGACCCACCTGCTCAGATTCCTGTCTCATCTCAGAGGCAGAAGTGACCCGAGGGTGGGCAGTGTTCTCGGCCGCCCCCACAAACTTGGACTGGGTCAGCTTCTTCCTGCGGTCCTTCTTTACAGCCTCGGCCTTCAGCTCGGAGATGCGGGTGTGCTTCGGTCGGAAGATCTTGGGGGAGTAGGTCTCCTCGGTCACCTCAGAGGTAGTCGGTTCCTCGTGCTCGCTGGAGTCTCTCTCTGCAGGGAGAAGGCGCCGGAGGGTAGTCTCAGAGGTGTGGGGTGAGGGGCGATAAAGGCCGAGGTAGGTGGGGTCTCTGCCCTCCTGGAGCTCGGCAGATGGCAGGGCGGGCACTCAGGGAGAGGAGAAGAGGCTCATTTCAGCGGTGGGGGGGGGCTTGGCCTGAGGCTACCTGTGAGGCTGGACCGGAAGACTTCATGGAGAAGGAGAATCTTGACAAGGCCTTGCTGATACCTAAGTGTACGTGGGGCAGCATTTGGAGGGTGATTTGAGATGTAAGGACCTGGAGATCTGGGCAGACGGAGGAAAATGACAGCTTGGGCATGAGCAAGAACGATCAAATCTGTCTTTGTGCTTTTAGAACTGTCTCACACTGAGAGGCACTTGGACCTGGAAAGCCAGGGGCAGAAGCAGCAGGGTGGCAGACAGTGTCATTAGGAGCAGGAGTGGGGACCTGGCAGAAGGAAGAGCCTGAAATGTGGAGCACAGAGGGGAAGGGTGCGGGGCTAGATGGCATCCGGAGGCCTTGCTCCCTGCTTCAGCTCAGACCTGGCCCCACGCTCTGGGCCCTGGGAGGCTGGGACATTACTCAGCTCCAGTCTGAGAGAGGCTGACGGCTGGCTGCGGCTGCAGTAGTTATATATAGGAGAGACTTGGTGACGGTCTATACTTAGCTGACTTATGACCTTTAGAGAGAAGTAGGACTTTGTTCATGTATTTGTTGGTCAGTTAGTTCCACTTGCCTGGCCTTTCTCAGGCTTCAGATTTTCAGTAAATTCTCTTCTCGTAGGCACCCACATTTCTCTTCTCAGCTCCCTGACCTCTATCCACAGCGGGACCCAAAGTGGGAGACCTTAGCTTGCTGCTCCCAGGTGGGCGGAGTGTAGCCAGGTGTTCCGGGTGAGACCAGGGGCAGGGCGGGGCAGGAGGCCCTGACCTGAATGCCGTCTTTTCAAATACCGGAAAAAGGACCTGAGTTTGATCCCCAGCACCACCCCCCCCTTAAAAAAAAGAAAAAGGAGACAAATTCGAGTGATTGCAAATAACTAAAATGGGGTGGAGCAAAATCTCATTCCAATATCCCTGGGACACTCAAGAATGCTGATAGCCAGGCACCTGGGTTAGGGAATCGAAGAAGGAGGAAGAATTCCAAGAAGTTGGGAGGAGCAGATTTTGCAAAGAAAGAGCTTCTGGGGAAGAGGCAGTTGTATGTTGTTGGGGCAGGTGAAGTTGGACTTCTAATCTCTCCAACCAGAGGAAATCTAGGTGGAACGCGGGGACGCATTCGGAGACCTGGTTTAACCGGGTCAAGATGGCAGGGGCAGGAAGCTCCCAAGCCCTTGTTCTTCCCTGACTTGTCACGTTTTAGCGAACCAGGTATTGGTCTTTAATGCAGTGCTGGCAGGGAAGGGCCCATCCTGAAGAGACCTCCATGGCCTGTGGTGGTTCTGGGGGTTGGTTGATTTGGGTGTTTATCCACCGGGGAGGAAACACATACCGAGGCTGTGGAAGGCTCTCCAGGCCACGCTCAGCACTAGGGTAACGTCTTGGAGTAGACCAACTTTCCTTGATTTGGGGGCAGGTTAGATGGGGGATAGGGATGCAGGGAGGAGCACGGCCGGTTTGGGGCACTGTGCAAGTGGGAAGGCTGGGGCCTCATCCTCTAGGGATAGGCCCTGACCTGGGACTTGGTCCTGGAATAAGAGTGGAGGGAGAGCTGAACATGATATAAGAGAATGGCCGGGCCACCTCACTGAGCCACTCCGAGGCTCTTTGTTCAGACTCTTTGGCACCAGTAGGCATCCTAGTCCTCAAAAAGTAGTAGAAAACTGCAGGACTAGGGGAAGGTAGGAGATGGCTGCCGCTGAAAGCCTGAGGGAATCCTGGGGGTGCACGGCCAGGCCTCTTCCCCAGTCAGGACTGTCAGGAGATGAAGTGAGTGTGTGTGGAGGGCGTGGGCTGGCTGCTAGCCAGCCCATGAGTGTCAGTGTGAAGAGTCTGAGGTCGGCTCCAGCCCGCCTTGGAAAGCCAGAAAATTGTCTTCAGGAGCCTCATGTGGCTGGCCTTCTGGGAATTTTCTCTTTAAGGGAGGAGCCCCAGGAGCTGGCTCCCTGCTGTAGCTGGTTGAACCAGGTCCCAGAAGTCTTTCTAGGGGCCATTTAGTCCATTCCACTGTGTCCAAGCAGAAGCAAGTCCACAAGTGTATCTCAATGGTGTGCTCTCTGGTTCTTAAAAGTGGAGGTGCCATCCTATCCCATCTACTTTTGTGGGGTGGGAGAAATCTGTTCCTTCGGTTAGAAGATGTCTTCCGGTTTAGCCTTCCAATTTAATTCTCTGTCTTTGGCCTTGGGCAGACATGGATGCATGGTACTCACAGCCTTCACTAAACCAAGCCTGCATTTTTAGGATTTTATCTAAAGAGTGTCTTGGGGTGTCCTTAACCTTGAATCACCTTCCTGGGAGGGGGCTGGGGCAAAATGGAGAATCTGGTATTTTTCTGTAAGGAATTTAAAACACCTTTGCCAGCCCTCGCAAAGGTGGGGTTCCTGAGGGCACGTATTCCTTGCTCCCAGAGTTTGCAGGCTCTTTGGCCTCTTCTGAAGGGCAGGCTTAAAGTTCTGATGTGCCTCCTAGTTTTTGGTGCCACTTCACCCCGTGGGACTTATTATTTAGGTAGCGGGAGAGTCATGTATCAAAGATACTAATCGGGGTCTTGTGGTCACCTGTAGGCTCCAGGGAGACAGAAACCTTGCGGAGGGCCATTGCGGAGCCACGAAGATTAAAGGGCGGGAAAGCGAGGCTGGAGCTGGGATGCCACAGCCAGCTAAGCCCGCTCAGCTGCTTTGTGGATGAATCACAAACAGGCTTTCCATTTTAGAAAGTTTAAATTTTAGGTAAAACAAAAGGGCACAAAGAGGCCGGCTATGCCTGAGCTATCTCATCCAGAGAAAATGAACTGAGGTTTGGGAAGGGAGTTAGGTGGGCCACAAAGGAGGACTTCCGGGTGATGATTGCTTTGCACCTGAACAGGAGTGAGGGGACCTGGCACTGAGCCGGGGAACCTGTTTCACGTGCAGGTCAGTACCCCCAGGCGGCCAGTAGAGGGCGTGGGAGACCGACGCCCACACAACCTGGACTCGTTTCTAGGGACTGCAGGTGAGTTTAAAATATGGAATTAGAGTGTTTCCCTCTCCCACATCTCTGATAATCAGTCCGATTCTTTCCCTCACTTTGTGTCTCTCCAGCATGCACTTAAAGGGTAAGGAAGATGGACAAACGAGGATTGTGTGGGGAGAATGGAGAAAGAGGTGAGGAAGGTGGAGGAAAGGAGGGCAAAGCTCATTTGTATATAATGTCCTGCTCTTTCTTTAATCTGCAACCGGAAAATGATCCAGGAAGAAAGAGAAATACATTCCAGATATCCCTCTGTCTCCAGATGCCATTCTGAGAGGGAACCACAGAGGATGGGAAATGTGGAATAATCAGTGTCCTTTTCTCCTCCGGGAAGCTGTGCAGGTGCGGCCTTTGATTCCATGATCTTACCAATGACTGTGGAAGGGAGGCGGCCATCATGGTATCTAGATACTATGATATCAGTGGGTTCTGAGTCTGCTATGGCTTCTAGCCACAGTCCTCCCAACCAGCTAGCCTATTCCCCTGCCCCTGCCACATCAGAGTGGCCAGCTCGGTTGCCCTCTCACAGTGGGCAGCAGCAGCCACCGAGGAATGCACGGGCACAACGCCCTGACCCTGTGGCATTATGAACAATCACCTGAGGACTGTGTTGTTTGGCAGCGTTCCAGTGAACACAAGGTACGAGCGCAGCTGCTGTGGACCCAGAGGGTCCTGGGGTGGGCAGTACTGCACATGGCACAGTTGCCCAATGCACACACCCTATCCCATCTCAACCGGCTTCTCCAAACCTTCCTTGGCTGCTGCTGTTCTCTTGTGGGGGGTCAGATGCTTTACCAGCGGCTGCAAGCATTCCAACCCAGCTTGCTTTCATTCCCATAGTAATGGATGGGTCTGGTGGGGACCAGCTGCTCCCTGCAAGCTAACCTTCCACTCCAGGGGTCTTGGTCCTGCCTTGACACCATTAAAATCCTGGTCCTGGGCTGGTGTTTGTTTCCCACTCTACCTTGACTTCATAATCAAACATAAGAGAAGACTAGGTCGCCCAGATATTGCAACTTGATTTATAGCGGTTGAAGGAACTGAGGCTTACTTAGAATCCACAGCCCAGGAAGAGTCGAAGGCCCTGCCAGGCCACCTCCACAGGGAGATTCTCTAGTCTTTTCTTCCAGCTAGGGGACAAGATGGAATGCCCAGAGTGTCCCTATAAGGAATGAAAAGGGGAGCTGGGTTTCCTCTGGCTCTCATCCTAGCTCCTTGTCTGGAATTTAAACAGCCACGTTCTTAAAGCCAGAGCTCTTCAATAACCTTTACATGCATGAGTGAATCCACCCAAGGCTCATGGACAGAGGCATGGATCTGCCTGAGCAGCAAGGAGAAATGGGCCTAGAAGCATTTCTGTGATACTGTATATGCTGCAACAAGTTAGAGCTTAGTAGATGCCTGGAGAGGTTATCTCATTCATGCCATTGCCTTGAAGCATGACAATCCTGCTGCAGAAAGGCAGAGGGAAGCAGGGAAATGAGAAGCATGAAGGTGGGGAAGAGGCAGATGCTCCTGGTCTACTGGGTTTTTCTTTGCTTTAAGGCTGTGCTATTCAGTACAGAAGCCACTAGGCGGATGTAGCTACCCAAGTTAAGTGAGTACTGAATACAGTGAAAAATCAAGTCCTTAGTTGCTCTTGCCACATTGCAAGTGTCCCATTGTCACATGTGGCTGGTGGCTACTGTGCTGGACAGTGCAGATATAGAATACTTTCACCATCATAGAAAGTTCTACTGGACAGCGCTGGCCGAGGGCACCCATCCATACCTGGGCACAGACAAAAATAGTAAGGCCAGGCGAGATGCTGCACGGTCCCCCTCCCATGCCCTGTTTCCCAGCCAACATGCAGCCTCCTGCTCTTTGCAGCAACACAAGGCGTGTGGGAGAATGAGGGATTGGCTTCTCACTGTTTAAAAAAAATGTAAGACATGTCTCAGTCTCCTGAAGTCAGACTGTTTCCCAGCTGTAGATGCTAATTAACTCAATTGCACTGTGTGTGACTGTCTTTGCATAAAGAGAAAGGACACCGGGGTGGTGAGGAGGGGCCGTGGAGCCTGGAGGGGGTGGCGGGGTCCCACTTCCTACCCATCCCAGCCCTGACCAGCATCTGCCTGGCCCCAGTCTTTCTCCAAAGACACTGTTTTCTTTTCCTCTGTGGTCAGTAACAGACCTGAGAATCCTGGGCTCTTTTTATCTAGAATTGTGAGCTGAGAAGGAAATAAGCACTGACCTTCCAAGCAGAAAACAAATCCAAACAATTGTCCTTCCAAAGAACAGTCGCGAGAAAGAAGGAGGGCCAGGATGACCACACTGTGGGGAGCAGAGAAGACTTGAGGGTCCTGTGGGCTGGACAGAGGGAGCTGTAGGCTTATCCAGCTGTACTGTGCACAGCCCCCACTCACATCCAAGTTAGACGGAGCGGGGTGGTCAGGCCTCTTAAATCAACATCAAAGTTGGCCGAGGTGGGGATATGACCCCTCCGTCCTGATCAGGGAGATAAAGGTACCACAGAGAACACAAACATTTGGAATCAGGAGCCAGATTACCAGGTTCAAATCCCATCTCCCATCTCCAGCACTGAAGAGCTGCACTGAGCAGTTCTGCCCCTGACATTCAGCCTTCCTCCTGAGCAGAAGACAGGCCTGTTAGCAGCCGCAGCGCAGGCAACCCTGGTGCAGATTAACCTCGGCCCGAATGTCTTCTTCCTCTCTCTGTTTTGGTTTTCTTGTCAGAATTATGGAGAGGATGACAGCAGCTGCCTCTCCCTAGGTTATTAGGAGGATTAAATGAGTTGATACATGCTAATTAACTCTTAGCCACAGGTCTTAGCCTTTGTAAGTCTCTGGTGTCTCTCACCTCCCTAATTCCAATCAACTAAAATTTGGTTGTTGTGGCACCTGGTTGATAGAAATCTACTTGGAGACCACAAGATCTAAGGCTCCCTGGACTGCCAGAAAGTGATGGCGCTCCCCTTGTCCGCAGGGAGTCTGCTTGTCAACACTAAGTGAGAAGGACTTTGCACGGTGCTTTGGGAAGCAGTCTACACTCACAGAACTCACCCAGGAGTTCTTCCCTTTGTCTGGTTCCCTTCCACAAGGCTGACCCGATGCCCGCCCCCCCATAAGATAAGCATCTCCAGCCAGGTTGCTCTCTGACTTAGGGAAGGAGACGCATGCTCAGTAGAAAGGTCTGTCTGTTTCCCATACACACTTCAGACAACCGTTTCTGACTGGTCCACTTTTCCATCCCTGATCCATTCAGGACATTGCAAAAGTCCTAGATGACCAGAAGGGGGCAGCAGGGAGCAGACAGCACTTACTCCAGAACCCCACAAGAAGAGCAGATTGGCTAGGGATAAAAGAGGGAGTCCTGTCTGTCAGCGACAGTGAACACTCATCTTTATTGACTTAGGGACCAGAGGCAAGAGTGGGGACAGTGACTGAGGGGCCTGTTGGTGGCATCTCTGCTGTCTAGTTAGGTGGCCACTCGCTGCCTGTGGCTACTGGACACTTGAAATATGATAAGTTCAACTGAGAACTGAATGTTAAGATTTATTTAAAAACTGATACCTGATTTGGTTATTGGAAAACTACTAAGTATGTTTGGAACAACTAAAGTACGTGAATCTATCTTTTCTACTGCAAATTTTATAGAACCTAAATACAGATCAAGTATTTCCAATAGCATTTTAGCATCCAAATGCAGATGCGCTGTAAGTGTAAAATACACATTGGACTCCAAAGACTTACTAGGAAAGAAAGAATGCAAAGGTCTCCTTGTAATTGTTTAAGTACCTGTTGAAAGATAATATTTCGGATACACGGAGTTAAATATTTTTATCTGTTTCTTCTCTTTTTAAAAATGTAAATTGCCCATTTAAACACAACGTATGTAACTTATATCACATTTTAGTTGGATGCACTGTTCCCCAGAACCTAGGAGACTCAATTTCCCTTACTACACTGCCGGCCCAAGCCAGCTCTGTGTGTGAGAGTGTAGAGAAACAGGACAGGAGTAAGTGTGAGAATAAGATGCGCTGCTGTCTCCAGTTTTGGGTAAATCACTCTTTCTCTTGCCTCTAGAACAGAGAAACCTCCAAGTGAGGGGCCTTATTTCATCTTTACGACCCTCACCATGGGCGGGCAGTATTTGGTCACGTTGGCCAAAGGCCTCTTTGCTGGTACAATCGGCCCAGGTAAGAGTCCTAGCACCTAGCGACTAGCGGGGAAACCAGGGATAGTGGAGGGAGCCCTAGGACCCCCCAGGGAAGGGCCGAATTCGAGTCTTGTCTCTGCCACTAACCCTGTCCCTCATCTTGGGCAAGGGACTCTCCACTCTGGACTTTGGTGTCCTCATTCACTTTTTCCAGCTGTAACATTCTTTGGCCAATACTCAGATCGTTCCTGGAGAGATGCTAAGACAGCATTGAGCTGAGCGGCTGGGCATGAAAGGCCAGCAGCAGAAATTTCTAGTTACTTCCTTAGATTTATATTTAAAAAATTGAAGAAGAAAGAAATGATATTATAATAGAAATCATGGAAAGAGATGGAACAAGCAACAAAAGAGAGGGGTTCTCTGGATGGTGCAGGAAGGGAGTAGAAGCCTACACTGGTTTCCTTGTTTATTTGCCTATTTCTTTCTGCAAATACATAATCTTACTGCTTTGAATAACATACTCAGATTAGAATTTAAGAAAAAAGAATAGAAAGAGAAAAGTGGAAACAAAGCTTTTGTAAATAAGGAGGGAGGAGGGGTTGAAGGGAGGGGAGGGGAACAGGAAAAAAAGAAGCAGCAAGATACATCATGTAGAGGTACAAATCCCCTAAAATGAATGTTATCACTATGTACATGTAAAACGTACCACTGAAATAAAAATTAAAAAAAAAAAACAGAAAAAAAAAGAATTTAAGGAAGCCTCTGAGAATTGTAATTTTTGAACCAACTGTGGTAAAAATGCCAAGCTAAAACTAAATACAACCCCTCCCAGTTGCCTATTTATCTCTCCTGGCAACCCTTTTCTGGTCTCTCCCTTCGCTCCAGTCCTGCTTGGTACCTTGTTGTTTATAGGGTGCTTCTGTCTGTGGAGTCAGTGGGTCTTTCTGCAAAGTTTTATCTTGCACACATTAATTATCTCGAAGTTTCAAATGAACGGTTCAGGTACAGAGTAAAATCTTCCTACTGGCTTCCTCCTCACTGCAAGAAAGGACCAGGGTGCCTGCAGAGATCCTGCTCCCGCGCCCTTTGCTCTAACCCCCTCGGTGACCTCTGGCTCCAGGGTCAGCCTGGCCCTCCCTCTGCAGCTGCAGGCCCACCTGCCTGCTCAAAGCCCGCCTGAGCCCCAGAACTGACACGCAGCTGCTCAGATTTAAAACTCCAGCCCTCAGGGGATGCCTTAGAGTGGGGCGGGGAGGTGGGGGAGGGAGGGGCAGGGAGAGACCGAGGGAAAAAGAGCAATGGGAAGGACGGGAGCCTCCTGGGCCAGCTGTGCTTGCTCTTCCAGTCTGAGCTGACACAGCAGAAAGAGGGGAAACATGAGGGAAAGGCAAGAAAAGTCAAGTCAAAGCACCATCGCTTGTCTTCCCAACTGCCGTTTTGGTTGGCTTGGGCACAGCCAGCCTCTCAGAGACTTGTTTCAAAGGGAGGGAGTACGGGTGGGAAAGGAATCTGGCTCCTTCAGTTTTCCATGATCTTGTTCAACCCAGACATAAATATGGCCAATAAACCTAACTCTGGAACTTGACTTCAACATGGTATTTGGACCAGGCTCGGCGTTGAAGCCAAGGTGATGGAGGCCAAGCCCTCAAAGCGGCAAAGGCTGAATTCATTTTCATCTAGGTAATCTGTTTTTTCTTCTTTCTTTCCCTGAAGAATATTTTCTGACCCGGTTTGCCTCTCATTTCTCAGTGTCGGAACCGAAACACAGAACCCACATCTCCCTACTCTCAGGCTCCCCAGATCCCACTAGGTGCGCGCCGCAGCGCCCCTCCGCCGGTGCCCACAGCATGCCCGCAGCAAAGCCTGCACCGTGCTCGACGCCCAGGGCCACAGCCAGTCCCGCATCGCTCAACCCGGCCCTGGGGAGAGCGCCCGTTTTTCCCGCGCACTTGCCACCCTCCGCATCTAGATGGTCTCTGCCCCTGAACTGGGCAGAATAAAATGCAGGGCCAGGCGCCGCCAGCGCCGGCTCTCCACTTCCCTCTCCAGTTGCTCAGCAACGCGCCAGCAAAACAGCGGCCTCGGCTTCCTCGCTCCTCGCTCCTCGCTCCCGGAAGCTCTGGCTGCCAGCCACCTCGCTCCTGGACTCCACCAATTCCCAAAATGCACGTTTGGGGCGAGGGGTTAAAAATATACATAGTATAAAAACACATATACTTTTAGTTGTGTGTCACTATATGTATACATAAGCATGTGCTATATTAACATACATATGTAGTATATGTGCATTATATATTAATATATAATATGCTGTACGCACGTACACAAACGCCTCTCTTGCAGCCGCTGGAGGGAGAGAAATCCACTCTCGGACGACTCAGATGTGGGCGGCGGGGGGAGGTGGGTCGGGGCACAGGAATTATGTCCAAAGAGACGAAAAAGGACACTGTCCTCACTCGCTGTCCATTTCCCTCCCTTGAAAAACTTTCTCTGTGCCACCTCTAACTTTTTAGGGACGCCCTCCCACCAGTCTGGCCAGCAGGAAGGCGTCAGCCTGGGCCGCGATGGAGCGCCGCCAACCCGCAACTGCACCCCGCCAGGCACCTGCCTTGGGCCGAGTAGGGTCGGCGAGCAGGGCTGGGGCGGGGCCGGAGAGGACGCTGCTTCCGGTTGGCCCAAAGGCATCTCGAAGGCGGGGGTCGGGGAGAGGACTGAGGCGGATTCTAAGGGACAAAAGTGTGTGTGTGTGTGTGTGTGTGTGTG